>JAIUCV010001398.1:0-102448 GCA_026724425.1 Erythrophleum ivorense
TGGGAACTCCAAAAGCAAGTAAACCGAGTCCTAAAGATTGAGGAGCAAAGTTTGCTAAGGTAGTAGTTTTCCTCTCTCTTTCTTTAAGCTTGTATGTTTGTATAATGATGAGTGGTATGCTATATCAAGTTGTCATTTATGTTATAAGATGAGATATGTATGCTTAGATTGTGCTTGGCCTTGTATGAAATCCCTTATATTACTATGTGGTATATGGCACGTTGATTGGCATTATGTTATATACTTACACGCTTGCTTGTGAATGAGACTGGTTTACTACTATTGAGATTTCATAATCTCACCCCAAATATAACCCATGCTAGGTCCAAGTTCAAGCAAAGAAAGAGTAAAGAATTTGGAGACATAAATCAAGGACCTTACTTTTATGCACCACATTTTGTTATGTAATTAAATATTTTAGATTACTGCATGCATGAGTTACGTTATGATATTGTAAGGTACTCAGGTATGAAATGGAAAGCCATGTATATACCTAACCCTGAAGTAAAAAGAGTATGACTAGCGTGCATAAGATGCAAGAATGCCTGTGCCAATATAAAGGCAAAATAATAATAATAATATGACCAATGAGGGGTAAAACTGCCCAGTTTGTCGTAGGGGCAACTTTATATGAATTTATATATGCTCTGCTAAGTAAGTATTTTCCCCATGTAAAGGGCTTAGAGAGCTTGAAATAGAGCTCTAAATTAATCTCATACGATTTTGCTATAATTAAGTATGTATTTTCAAAGTTAGATAAGAATTTGGAAATGACCAAATGAATAGTGAAATTGTATGAGGAAGTTTTAAAATGAAAAAATTTTTATCAGTTCAAGTTTCTGTTGACTCCTCTAAGTATTATATAAGGTAATTGTAGTAGGAAAAGTGTTATAAATTAAGGTATGACATTTATGGTATCAGAGCAAAGTTTCAGGCTTTTGGAAGGTTGTATATGGCTTAAGGATGTGGCTATAAGGCTATGTAAAGGTTTATAGAGTTATGAAAAGCCTTATATAAGGTATCTTAGGTGTGTAAAAGTGACTTATGTTTTTATTTATACTAAAGGAGTTGTGAATGGTCATGAGTAGGTGGTCAGTTGTGGGTGAGATTGGCCTTCAGTTCTAAAACAGAGTTAAGTGACCTAACGGCTAGAGCCCTATAATTTGTAGTGGCTCGCCGGGATCAGTGGCAAGCTTCGAGCTGCTAGAGAGGCTTGCCTAGAGAGGTTATAAGAGGCTTAATCTCCCTAAGTGCCACATTCAGACCGTTCAAGGATGTCTTGCCTAATGCAGGAACAAGTAGTGAGATAGCGCAATATGCGGTAAAGCTACTACCACACAAAGTGGGGGTTAAGAGAGTTATTTCCCCCTAGTCATGACACCCAGATATTATGATGTGAAGAGCCCAGAAAAGCAATTCTCTCAAGCCAGAGGTTTGAGTTATAAGTTACACTTCATAAAGCCTCTACGGCTTAGAGGTTGTAGTTAGTTATGTATGTGTACAAGTAAAGCAAGAGGTGGAATCCTCTAGCTTTAATGATGGATTGCAAACAGAGTTGGTGAGGCTCGGATCACGTAGCTAAAGAAAAGCTCCTAGTTATAGCAGAGTGTACTGTGACATGAAAGGCCTTATTGTTCATATTCAGGCTAACATGAGAAATGAGTTACTATAGGGTCAATTGATGCACAGAGAGCAGGGACCCCTAGTATAAATAAAGAAGAAGAACAGTAAAGGGTGATGAAAAAAAAATCAGTAAGTAACTCATAATTAGTGGGCCTAGTAGTTGAAACTGAGAAGGGAATTCTTAGATAATATCAAACACAAGAATAATAAGGTTGTTGAGACCCGCCTATAAGGCGTTAACTCCAACCTAGAATGCTACTCTATGAAACACTAAATGACAGAGATTCAGAAGAGAATAAGAATAGGTTAAAAAGTACTAAGTTCATTGTAAGTCCACCTTCTCTCATGCATGGATGTGTGTTTAGCTTATTTTAGAATATGTGTATATGTATTTGCAAGCTATAAAAAGTATGCTAGCATGCCTTTACATGTCATGATCCTTGATGCTATGTTATGTTTTAAATGAATCCATGATGTTTGTATAAGTTTTCTTGAGTGAGGAGAGGCCAAGAACTCTTCCCTTTGGTGAGGATGAGCCAAGAACCCTTAAGTTTGGTTGAGACAAAGCAAGGAGTCTCCCAATAGCAAAGTGGGCTCCCAAGAGTATGGTTGAGTCCAAAGCTCTTAAAGAATGGGTGAGGCAAGTCCAAAACCCATGAGGAGAAGTGTGAGGCCAATTCAAACACTTGGGGAACTCTTGAATGTCTTGTATGATTGATTCACGTGCTTTAGTAATGACTAAATGAGTAGATTGAGCATAGAAAAGTAAGCAGATAGGGGTCCAATAGTCAGTCTGACGAGTTCCCTAATATGAGAATAATGTAGGGTTAAGGCACATGAGTAATTAAAGTACCTAGTAGAACATAAGTCTTCAGTAAGGTAGAATACAAACATTGAAGGTCTTGGATTGGGTTAATGAAACCCTAAAATCAGTATACTGTGCTCCTGGGAAAAAGACCAAGAGGTTGAACAGAGAGAAAGCCTAACTCCTATATAAAGGTAGAAATGAGTTGAGATAAACAGTGAGTGCCTTAGTACCCTCAGAGAAACTCGAGGGAGCTAGAGACCGCCTGAGAAGGTGAGTCTTTGCATTATATAGAGAAAGAGTGTAAGTCAAGAGCGCCATAAAAGGTAATTCTTGGGATTTCATGAAATAGAATTTTCCTACAAAGGAATGCTCTAGTTAAGAGCAAAGTAAGAGTAAGAGCAAAAAGTAGACCCCTTGATGTTATAGAGAGTAAATAAGTAAAGAAACTCGAGAAAATGTAGGTGCTCTTGAGCGTAAAGAAACTTGAACTGGCAACAGAAACAGCTAGTAGTAGAACATCCTCTTACTCAAGTAAGAGGATAAGAAAGGTAAAAAGGGAAAGAAAATATGACAGTGTTCAAGCCGAGGATATAATAAATTGAGAATAGATATTAAGTTGATGTACTTAAGTGTTTAAGAAAGCATACTTGTCCTTGGCATAGATGCCTTTCTAGCATGATACTACCTAAAGTAAAAACAGTCAGGAAATGCAGAGAGATCTCAGGATGTAGTAGAGAAAGAATCCTACTTTCCCCGAGCACTCTGCGAGAATAGGGCAAATAGAGAGAAGTAAGAAATGAATACTTTAGATTATTGGGAGATTTGTAATATACAGGCAATAGTGGCTTTGAGCTCAGTCATGAGGCACCCATGTATTAGTGTTTGATGTTATAGTTTACTTGCAACAATGGTTGCATGATATTAGGCCTAATCAACCTAATAGTAATGTGACTTAAGTGCGTAGCAAACAATGACATCAATCACCAAAGTGTCCCGATAATCGAAGGGTATCCTAGTTAGTTAAATAATGAGATAAGTCAGAAGAGAAAGGTAAAGGAATTCTAGTAATATCAAAATGATAAGAAAAGCATGCAGAAAGGAATTCCTAGTAAAGAATGTTTAGATCCAGATAGCATGAGTTCAGTACATATGATTTAAGTCCCTTATAGTACATGTAAACAAAATGAATAGGGACTAATGCATAGCCTCTCTCCAGCTAGACATGTTAACCACACTCAGAGTGTGAGATGCCCTAGTGCCAAAGCACTTCAAAGCAAAACATGGGCATAGTTAGTAACTACAGGATATAAGATGAAAAGATAGACAAGTACAGTTAGAGTAAGAAAAGAAAGCCCAAGTAAAGAGAGGCTAAAGTGGGAATCTGAAGATCCTATGAGGAGTAATGAGTGAAGAATTTAAAATGCTCTCTAGTATCAGCATGATGGGATCCTAGAGAATCAGATGACATAGAACCCACTTCCCATGAAGAGCACGATGCACCTTTAAGTTTAGCCTCAGCTATTGGGGACGATAGTCACCGGACTTGGTGAGCATGTATTTTACTATCAAATATAGTGATCTTAGGCTTTGACGTCTCCCAGAGATGGATCGCAGTAGATCCTAGCATAACACAGCAAGTTACAGTAGACCTTAGCAGGGCTCTGAGAGGTCGCAGTAGACCTAGGGGTCGCAATAAATGCCACAAAGTTACAGAGAGCCCTAGCCACAGCATGATAGTTCTCTGGTAGAGATGATAGCCTGAGATAGTTTTATAGAGTACTTAGTCTCAGAGACCAGTACAATTTTAGCTAGCTTTTGTCTTAGAGACTAGAGACCTCCTGAGTCTGGTAGACTATTGCTACAGAGATATGAAAGCTTTACTCAAATAGTTAGACCACTGACTAGATCTCTCTAGAGATGAGCACAGTGTATGGGATGAGGAAAGCAAGAAATAAAGCTTTCTAGAGTTAAAGCCAGATAAACCACTTCCCAACAAACAGTAGCCCTGACTGAGGGATAAAAAGATCCCTACATGCTAGCTTATGTATTCAGAAAGGGGTCAGGTACAGTTTTAAATATGTGGTACAGTATGTCTCCATTAATCGAGACTGTGAGTATAGTTAGCATCCCACTAGAATTCAGTAGTAGTCAATGGTAGTTACTCTTCGATGTTAGTACAGGACAGAGTAAGAGCATAATGATCAGTTATTTAGCCAAAGAGTTATATAAGCCCTTTCAAGTGAATAAAAAGAGTAAATCATAGTTTAGACTTAAAAAGACCAGTTAGTAAGGATATAAGAAAGGTCAGATGAGAATGTACCCTAAATTTCAAAGACAAAATTTATTTAAGGGGAGGAGAAATGTAACATCCGGTTTTCTAAAAATCCAAGAAAACGTGAGAAATATAACATATGGTTTCTCTGTCAATGTACGAAATTCACCAGATATGAAAGGAAGTCCCCCAAATATAATAAATTAAGGTCTAATAAAATTAGAATGATATTCTAGACCACAAATAATGATGACTCAAGGCCAGAGGTGCCCTTAAATTGAGGCAAAAATAGATGAAAAAAAAAAAAAGAAAAGATCAGAAAAAGGTCCCGAAAAGTCTCCGAAGTCAAGTACAAGGAGCCAGGGACTAAAATGTAAAGAAAAGTTATATGTTAGGCAAAATGTATAAATTTTCCTAAAATTCAGGGAACCCTAGTTTCACCCTCTATTCGTGGCTTTAAGCATGAATATCAAAAAATCGGGCAAGAATCTTAGAAATCTGTGACCCACAATTAAACTCAGTTTGATGAGACGGGTCCAATGATACCAAGTTGTCCAGATGGCGGGGCGGGATCCGGTCCAGGATCTAGTTATCCAGATCAGTAGTCATAAGCAAAATGGAAAAAAAAAAAGAAGTTGTAAGAACTATAGAAATAAAAATAGCTAAAGGGCTAAGAAACCCTAAAGGAGTTTTAGGGACAGAATTGCAGTAAATGAAAAGTTTATAGCACAATCATAATATAAAACGGTGAAAATTACACCTATAGACCCGGGTGTTCGATTGACAACCCCTGACCCATGTTTGAAGCTTAATATGGCCAAAAAGTAGAGGAAATAATGTTCATAAATTTTAGAAAGTCTAAAGGTATGTATTGTACCGTAAAACCTTAATTGGGCTCAAACACTAATTTTTAGACTGCTGTAAGGCCCAATGGTTGATTCTAAAGGCCTGATAAGAGAAGAGAAGATATGATTAGGGTTTTAGAGAAGATGAAACCCAAATATAAATATAGAATGAAAGGAGAAGAAGAAAAATATTTTAGTTATTTTAAAGAATTAACCATGGTTAAGTTAGAAACTAACTATGGTTGAGTTAAAAGTTGACCATGGTTGAGTTAAGAAATTAACCATGGTTACTCTCCATAACTTAAGGGCTAAGGCAAGGCTTCTAAGTGTGTGGCCAAGATTTTTTGGAAGAAGATATTTAGTTATGAAATTAGAAAAAAAAAAGGAATGGAAGGTTAACATTTGATCTTGAAAAGGTTGATCCAAGGGTCTAAATTTAGTATGACCATTTAACTTCATTAGATTCATCTTCTTCACCTCCATTCCACCATTTTCACACCACACACAAGGAAGAAAGAAAGAAAAACGTGAAGAGGGAGAGGGAGGGAGAAAAAGTGGAAGATGAAGTGAAACCAAGCAAAACTACCACCATTCTTCATCAAATTTCTCCATCTTCTCCATCTCCAACTATTTCTTCCAAAGGGCAGCTGCATATTCATCTTTTCTTCAAGGTGAAATGTTGCTCTAAGTGGGAAAAGAAAGGATTTTAGTGTGAGAAAACCAAAAGAAGCAAGGCTTAAGCTTAAAAAGTAAGTTTTCTCCATCTTATACTTGTAAATCACATGCTTTAAGCTAGTTTTGTTAAACCCTAGCTATGAGTTATTTTTGGACAGCATATGAATCATTAGAAATGGAGTTTGTATGTTGAATATGAAGGCCTGAAAATGAAGTTTATATGTTGAACATGAAGGCCATTTGAGCTTAGTTATTGTGGTTATGTGTTGAGACTTTGGAAAACACAAAGATTGTAATTTTTGGGAAAATAGAAAGCATGGGGAGATGCTGTCCGAATTTTCCCAAAATTTCTATGGTGTTTTCTTAATGTCTTGAAGTCATGTATACCAAATTTCAAGTCCCAAAACATAAAGGAAAAGGTTATGGAATTTTTAGAACTAAAGAAACGCACTTTGAGCCTAAAACGGAGCTAGATTATGTGATGACTAAAACGTGATGTTGGGGCTGGAATTTGATGATTTTATCCATTCCAATGGATTCAAAAGGGTATTTTTAGCTATGAATACCTATGAGAAAGCCCCCAAAACTCATGGGATAAGATTCCTAAATTTTGGCCAAGAAAGGCATACTATTCGGCCATAGTGAATGGGAAGGGAAGGAGTTAGATTTTTCCAATTCCAATGGTCCCATTAAGTTTAAAAGGGGTCATCCTATTTTAGAAGCGAAGGTTTATGTGTTGATTATAATGAATTATCATTATGATTATAAGGTTTGATGTTGTTTTGGGAACTCCAAAAGCAAGTAAACCGAGTCCTGAGGATTAAGGAGCAAAGTTTGCTAAGGTAGTAGTTTTCCTCTCTCTTTCTTTAAGCTTGTATGTTTGTATAATGATAAGTGGTATGCTATATCAAGTTGTCATTTATGTTATAAGATGAGATATGTAGGCTTAGATTGTGCTTGGCCTTGTATGAAATCCCTTGTATTACTATGTGGTATATGGCACGTTGATTGGCATTATGTTATGTACTTACATACTTGCTTGTGAATGAGACTGGTTTACTACTACTGAGATTTCATAATCTCACCCCAAATATAACCCATGCTAGGTTCGAGTTCAAGCAAAGAAAGAGCAAAGAATCTGGAGACATAAATCGAAGACCTTACTTTTATGCACCACATTTTGTTATGTAATTAAATATTTTAGATTACTGCATGTATGAGTTATGTTATGATACTGTAAGGTACTCAGGTATGAAATAGAAAGCCATGTATATACCTAAACCTGAAGTAAAAAGAGTATGACTTGCGTGCATAAGATGCAAGAATGCCTGTGCCTATATAAAGGCAAAATAATAATAATAATATGACCAATGAGGGGTAAAACTGCCCAGTTTGTCGTAGGGGCAACTTTATATGAATTTATATGTGCTCCACTAATAAGTATTTTCTCCATGTAAAGGGCTTAGAGAGCTTGAAATAGAGCCCTGAATTAGCCTCATACGATTTTTCTATAATTAAGTATGTATTTTCAAAGTTAGATAAGAATTTGGAAATGACCAAATGAATAGTGAAATTGTATGAGGAAGTTTTAAAATGAAAAAATTTTTATCAGTTCAGGTTTCTGTTGACTCCTCTAAGTATTATATGAGGTAATTGTAGTAGAAAAAGTGTTATAAGTTAAGGTATGACAACAGACCTCCAAGTATTCTTCACTTTAGCCTTTCAAAAAAAGATCTTAACAAGCTCTAGATGCATGCCAAATCTCATACCAAGAAGAGCTAATTTGGACAAAAAATGACATAGCTCACCAAAATGGTCACTTTTTCCTCTTACAAGATGTCAACTTAGTCCAAATGGCTTCCTTAATAGTTTGGCACCTCTTGGGCAAGTATAAAAGCATAAATATGACTTGTATGATCTGCCCAAATGGTCCCAAATACCATATATCTCAAATTGACCATCCAACATTCATTAATACATACGCATAAGCCATCTAAGAGCCAAATCTCATAATTCCCTTGATTTAGTGCCACATAAGATCTATACAATATTCACACATCATTTTACATTTTCTCATAGTCTTACATCTTAAAAATAATATGTATAAGATCACTTTGACATACAAATACAAAGAAAGCTACAAAATGTTTAAAGTACGGCATCTTAATTTCCTTGGCTTGCATCCTTTTGTTCTTGAACACCACCTAGACATTTTAAGAAGGAAGAGGGAAGGGGAATGAGATTCATGGAATCTTAATAGCTCACATGTAACACCTTAACTTCTAGATCATACCCATCATACCTCTCATACTCATATACACATGCTAAGCATACAAGGAAGATTATTCACTCTACCTTGGTGTTCCTTCTACATGGCATTATGCATGGGTAGATATCTACTTTAAAGTCACATGGACCGGGTGAACTCTTTCTGTACATCCTCATGCTTAGTTGCACTATTAAGACTTATTTCAATCCCAAAAATATGCTTTAAATTCATGGAAAGCAAAAAGGGATATGAGACATGCAATTTCGTTTTCGGCAGATTTGGCTTCATTTCTGGGCTAATTTTTGGAAACTCATAACTAAATGCAGAAAAATCGTAAACACATGATCTTGGTCATTCTAGAAATCTTAAGATGTATACTTGATGCTAAAAATATGTAGAAGTCTCAACATCTCACATATCATGCGTTTGACATCCGAAATCGTCCACTGGTCAGAGGGGGTTCTTTTACTGTCACAGTTTACTGATATGGACTTTGAAAATGTCTAACTAATTCCACAAAAATCCAATGCTTACAAACGATATCACTATGGAAATATGTGGATGTTATCTAGAGAGAAAAAATATCTCCAGATCAGTTCATCAAGTCAAACTCCCGGAAACTGATGAAACAGTACCTCGGGTCTGGCTGGGTTACTGATGCTGGGCAGGAACTTCGAAATTTCATATCTTCCTCTCTAGACCTCCAAATGAGGTGCTTGCAGTTCCTACAAGTCACTGTGACCATCTAGTTTCTGTGTATAAAATTTCGTAGCCATTGGACTACGTTTGCCCCTCGGATGACACCATTCCCAAACTGACCAAATGAACAGTGTTTTCTGAAATCCGAATTTCTGATGTCAAATTTGAAAAATCATAGAAAATGCTATAGACCTCCAAATGACATGAACTCTAGCTTCCCAAAAGGCTCTAAACATGATCTAGTCACATGTCAAATTTCAAAGCAAGAAGAGGTCATATGGTTAACCTTTGACATCAGGTGCAAAAAGGCCTTTTCTTAGTTAGAAAGAAGACGCATGGGGTCCAATCTTGGTTCTTCTACCTCTAAGACTCTTTGAGCACATGAGAAAGCATCTATAAGGGTCATCAATCATGGCTCAAGCATCTAACAACTCAGATTGGAGAAACTCACTTCCCCATGCCCACTTATACATTCATGTGGCCTATACTAACATTATGCTTTTCACAATCAAGGTTTGCCTCTTCATTCAAAATGAATCTCATTCTCATACATTCATCATAAATACATTGACTTGCAAACATTCATAAAGGCTACATCATATACATTATTAATTTACATCTCTTGTCTCATATACAACATATTTACGATAAGCTCTTTGCAAGTCTTCATTAGTCTCCCTAGCTTCATGCTTGGTGGCTCCCATCTCTAGTCTCACTTGGTCCACCTAGCATGTTTGGATGGTGGAGAGGGAGGGTGAGATTCAATGAATCCCAATAGCTCATCTCTCATTCAATCATACATATATAGCATGCAAACAAGTCTCACCATGCATGTATGGCATGTTAGCATATAAAAACATAATGAAAGCATTTACAATATGTGAATTGGCCATGCATAAAAGAAAAACATTCTCAACATGTGAGTAAGCCATACATGACATTTAGAAGCTTGCCAAGTACATGGATTAGCCTCATCCACTCACTTGTGGATTTTGGACTTGCTTCACCCATTCTTAAGAGGTTCTTGGACTCAACCCTTACTCTTTGGGAGTCAACCTCACTTTTGGGAGACTCTTTACTTTGTCTCAACCAGCTTAAGGGTTTGGCTCATCCTCACCATGGCTAAAGGGTTGTTGGCTTTTCCATTCCTCAAGCAAACCAAAACAATCATATAACTCATCATTTCAAGTCATAATGTATCATCATGCTAACACACTTCTCATAGCTCATATCATACATACATACAAGTAAGACAATGTAGACACACAATTATGCATGAAAGAAGGTGGAGAGAGCTACCTTATTAGATATTGACAATCTTCCTCTTCAATTTACCTCCTCCCTTGTTGGTTTCACAACCACTTCTAGATGGGAGAGCTTCTCTTGAGCCTAACCACACAAGAAGCATGGAATTAATTCCTTAACACTTGATTCTTAAGCTAGGGATCTCTTTCTAACAACCCTAATAAGCTTCTCTAGCTAGGGTTCTTTCTCTCACTAGAAGCCCTTAACTATCCTCTCTCTTTTCTCAAACTCTCAAGCTCTTGAGAAGGGAAAGCAAGGAAGAGAAGACTACATAACTTCTAACCTCCCTCAAGAGTGGTATCCCACTCTCCCTCTTCTAAACCAAGCTCAAGACCTAACTATTTTAGCTACCAAAACCGTAGGAAGAGAGGGGAAGGGGAGAAGAGTAACATACTAAGAGAAAGGCCATAGAAATCCTTACCTTTCTTGTTCCTCCTTCCTCTTCTAAGCTTCTCTCTCTATCCTCCGCCCTTTCCTCTCTCTTAAAGTGAGCTTGAGTCGGTTAGAAGAAGAAAGAAGAGATTTGGAGGCTTTTAAAAAGTCAAATTCTCTTTTTCTCGCTTTTCCAGACTTCACTCGCTATAGTGAGCCATCGTCCTCGCTACAGCGAGCTTGTGTCTGTTCCAGGCCTTCGCTATGGTGTCGCTACAGCGAGTAACTCCCAGGTTTTTGTATGGGATACCCGTACTCGCTATAGCTAAAAGCATTTTCGCTATAGTGAGAAAGCATTCTCACTATAGTTAGGCCATTTCTCGCTATGGCGAATCAGTGCATTTGCTATAGCCGGGCTGTGGCGAGAAGACTTAGAATTTTCAGCCCTTTGAAATTTCAGCTTTTCTTTTCCTTTTCTTTTCTCATTTCTTTTTCTTCTTCTTTCTTTTTCCTGGCTGTTACATCACACACCTATTCATGCACACATTCATGGCATATGCATATGGAAGGCACAAGTATGGAATGTAACACAACCATAAGGCATACAAGGTCACATTTCCATGCCACCAATTCATATCACTTTCAAGAATGAGGTCTAAAGACTTTTGCTTTTGTCTCACCCCATTTTTAGGACTTTTGGATTTGTTTCACTCATGGCCTATGGAACTTTTGACTTGGCCTTACCCATTCAACAAACTTTTGGCCTCCATGAGACTTTTGACATCTCCTTACCTTCATTAAGAGACTTTTGCCATCACCTCACCATTATGAGCAAGTTCCACAAACAATGACATTCAAGACAATACATTGGTACCAATGGAATACCAAGACATCAAGTGGCATGTTTTCAAATCACCAAAGCATACACAAACACACAATAACATATATATAACCAAGAATGCAAAGAGAATGAGGTGGAGAGCTACCTTAAATTTTAGACAAGTTTTACTTTGCTTGTTCCCTCCCTTTTTGGGTCTCACAAGTGCACCTAGGTGGTTGGATGTTCTCTTGGCCTAAACATAATAAGTAGCACACAATCACATACTTGAAACAAGCCAAGACACCAATTTCACTTTTAAACATACACTTAATCCTACAAGTGACATAATAATTCCATAATTGGCCCCTTGAAGCAACCTTCACAATTCAAGTTTTAGGCTCAATTCTCTTCCCATTTATAGGCTTTCTGACCTTATTCAAGGTCTTTAGAGCCCTCACACATTCATTTACACAAGCTAAAAACCAAGTTGCTTCACAAGGCACCATTACGGACACCATTGTCCCATCTCCTAATCCATGGCTCTTAAATTTTTCCCAATGGTTCCTCCCATCTTTTAACATCATATAAAGTCCCAAACCAAGGCTAGAACAATTTGAAACACTCCCTAACCCTTCCAAGTAGCCTTGCCCAAAACTATGGACAAGAATGGGATTCTTAGAGTTTCAAATTTTTTCTTGATAGGAGAGCCACTTAGGAGCTCAAGGGAACACTTAAATAGCTAAGGAAACATAAATACAAGATCAAATTTCATAAAACCATAAAGAACATCACACTTTTCTATCTTAGTTTCCTTTGATTTTTCTTACAATTTCACCATTCTAGCTCCATTTTTCTTTCTGTCTGAGCCTAGAATTATTATTTTTAATAGCCTAAGACACTACCCAAATTTTTTGGGACATCATCTAGCTCATTACAAGGGACTTGCCTTTATACAACTCATTTCATCATTTTATGAAATTTACCGTTCATTACAAATTGCAAAATATTAATCTCCACCCTTCAAAACCCAAAATTAAACTAAGGTTTTATCAAGTTTCACGTTCCTATCTTCCCTCCCCTTATATTGGCTAAAAATGAGAGAGGTTAGGATTTCATGCATATGAAGTTTTCCTAGCTTAAACTATATGCCATATGAAAGTATGTTTAATGGAGATTAAGTTGGTGAAATTAATTTCCATAAAGGAGCTTCTTCCTCAAATTTATAAGGAGGAGCAAGGGTTTTATAACTTTTTCAAATTCTAATTTTACCTTCAATTTTTAATTTCACAATTTGAGATCATTTTAAATCCTTTTTTAAAATCATCTTTTCTATAATAAAATTAAGATTATGTAGTTTATTAAAAATATTTTGTTTCAAATTTATGGAGTTTTGAACAATCTGAAATGATCTGGTTAAAATTTGAGTCAATTGACAACTTAAATTATATACTGGAATGGTTTTAACTATTCTGATGGTTCATATAGTTTTGTAGGCCTTTGAAAATTCTAGTGAACTCAATTTTACCATTTAAAGTCTTTTCCTTTATGTTTCTAAAATTTTACTCTAAATTACGATTTTGCCACTGGGTTTTTGATTTATTTTGTTTAGCCATTTTGGCTCTGATTTCAGGCCATTCTTAATTTCTTTACCATATTTTAGATGCTCTAATTAACATTTTACCCTCAATTGGCCTTAGTTTGTTTTGCTTTAAGGTCTTCTTTTATCAAGATATAGGTTTTGGTTTAGCTTTTGAAAAACTAGATATTATATCTTTATGAGCTATCTTATAACAAACTTGTTTAGTATGAATTTGAAGCATGGAATGATGATAATCCTTATTTAAGCACAATTGAATTATTTGAGGCTTTTAGTAACAAGAAATTTCAGTGCCAAAGATGTGAATATGTTATTGAAAGTTGGATATGGCATGAATTACTTGTATAATCTATGACAGTATTACATAAAAGGGATGAATACTTACTTGTTTAGACCTCTAGCTGCTCTTAGCCAAGCAAGACATGAGTCTTTTAGTATTAAACATTGTTAAGTTAAATTTGGAAGCTTCATGCAACTATTGTTCTTCCTTTTTAGGTTTTGACTAAAATTCCAATTCTGAAGTTGTGCAAATTTTTAAAATTATAAATACTCTTCTAAAAATCAAAAGGCTTTAGGCCTATATGCCTATGTTAGCTTTCCAAAAAGTTATTTTTCAAGTTAAGACAATTTCATTTGGTTGCTCAAAAGCTCTTCTTTAGATCCGCTATGTCCGACTTCATCCCAGGCCACCAAAAGCTCTTCTTTAGATCCCTATACATCTTAGTAGTGCCCGGATGGATGGTGTACCTACTCTTATGAGCTTCCGACAACACTATGTTCCTCAACTCTTCATCCTTGGGTATACACACTCTTTCCTGGTACCTCACCAAACCATCTTCTGATAGGTCAAAGTCTTTAACCTCACCACTCCCCAGTTGCCCTCTAATTCCTCCCCAGTAGGCATCTAGCTCTTGGGCATCTTTAATTCTCTTCCTAAGGTCATTTTCTATCCTCAATTATCCTAAAAGAATGCTACTAGGGTTCATTGAAAGTGATAAATTCAAATCCCTCATCTCTTCAATCAACCTTTGCTCCCTAATCATCATCATTGCCATGTGAATAGATTTCCTACTCAAGGCATCGGCGACCACATTCGCCTTCCCTGGATGATACTTTAAGGAGAAATCATAGTCCTTAAGGAATCCCATCCACCTCCTTTGCCTCATTTTCAACTCCTTTTGGTCAAACAAGTACTTCAAACTTTTATTATCACTATACACTTCAAATTGGGCACCATAGAGATAGTGCCTCCAAATCTTAAAGGCAAAAACCACAGTCGCTAGCTCTAAGTCATGGGTGGGGTAATTCTCCTCATGGGGTCTAAGTTGTCTAGAGGCATAGGCTATCACCCTACCTTGTTGCATTTAGACACACCCTAATCCTTTCTTAGAAGCGTCACTATAGACTGTGAATGTCTCTTTAGGGTCAGGTATCACTAACACAGGTGCGGTGGTAAGCCTATCCTTAATCTCCCGAAAGGCATTCTCACACTTAGCATCCCACACAAATGGTTGGTCCTTCCTAGTCAAATTTGTCAAAGGCATGGCTAACTGAGAAAATCCCTTAATAAATCTTCTGTAGTAGCTGGCTAGACCTAAGAAGCTACGAATTTCAATCACTGTTTTGGGTCTCTCCCAATTGAGTACCACCTCTACCTTGTTAGGATCTATCACTACCCCTTGTTTTGATATCACATGACCTAGGAATTTGACCTCCCATTACCAAAACTCGCACTTGCTCACTTAGCATACAACTAATGCTTTCTCAAGGTCTGAAGAACTATCCTAAGAAGCTCTTCATGCTCTTCACTACTTTTAGAGTAGATAATAATGTCATCAATAAATACTACCACAAACCGGTCAAGATAAGGCCTAAAAATCCTATTCATGTAATCCATAAAAATAGCAAGGGCATTGGTTAAACCAAAAGGCATAACTAGGAATTCATAATAGCCGTATCGAGTCTTAAAGGCAGTTTTAGGCACATTCTCAGCCTTGACTCTAAGTTGGTGATATCCCGATCTAAGGTCTTTGAAAAGACTGACGCTCCAACTAATTTGTCAAGTAAGTCATCCATTCTAGGCAAAGGGTATTTATTCTTGACAGTTGCTTGGTTCAATTACCTATAGTCAATGCAAAGCCTAAGACTACCATCTTTCTTCTTGACAAATAATACTGGTGCTCCCCATAGAGACACACTTGGCCTAATAAACCCTTTCTCAAGTAACTCTTCTAGTTGACTGTTCAACTCAACCAACTCAGCAGGCGCCATTCTATACGGAGCCTTAGAGATCAAACCCGTACCGGGTACCAAATCAACAGAAAATTCTAGCTCTCTCTCTGGAGGTAGTCTACTACACTCCATAGGGAAAACCTCAGGGAACTCCCTAATCATAGGTATATCCTCTAACCCATTGTTAAACTTCTTCCCCTCTTCTTCCTCTTCCTTCTCATGGTTTTGGCATTTAATTTGGTGCTGTTTTGAAGGCAGAATAGAGGTGAAATTTTTGGATTTGGTAAGGGGAGGCTAACCAAGTGAAGAACAAATCAAGAAAACCAAGAATCCAAGGTATTTTGCTACTTCCTAAGCTTAGGTCTCCTTGCTCCTCTTCTCTTCAATTTCCCCCCATGTAAGACCAGCCATGAGGGATTAAATTTCTGGCCAAACCAAGAACGAATCACATGAATTAGGGTGTGGGAATTTAGAATATGCAAAGGAAACCAAGTAAAAGCCATTGAATTTCAAGTTACCAAAAGTGTAGGATTCTTGAAGAGTTTGTAAAATCTGTTTTGATTCATGAATTTCCTAGGCTATGTAAGTGTTTAATTGAGCTTCTAAGACCTCTAGGAAGCCTCCCAAGTGACTCTCCCATTAAAGAAAAATTGGAAACCCCTTGAACCCCAAATACTTCCATAATGTCAACCTAGGCTAGAAAGAGTACCAAGGGGAAGTTTTAATTTGTTTCAAGCTTATTTTTGAGTCATGTAGGATGGAAGAGGATGAGAGGAAGCCTTGGAAAAATTTTAGAAGCCCTAGATAGTGAGATGGAAGTGTAGGCTCCATAATGTAGCATAATGAAGCAACTCCTAGCTAGGCTCTTTAAAATAATTGTGTGATGACTCCAAGCAGTCTAAATGGAGTCAAGAATCATAGATTAAAGGAGAGAAGGGAGCCAAGATCATGAATTCTTGAAGTTGCTTCATTAAGTGCCTTATAAAAGCATAATGGAGCCATAAACCAAAGTAGCATCATGTAAAGTGTGTATAATGCCAAGGCTTGTTCCCATGAGTAATTCATGTTTCTTTTGGTGTGTCTAGGCCAAGAGAAATGTCTCCACCTTCTTGGGTGTGTGAAGTCAAGGGAGAGGAGTCAAGACTTAAGGAAAAAGTGTGTAAATGCAAGCAAGGTAGCTCTCTCCACCTTCTTTCATGCATGGATGTGTGTTTAGCTTGTTTTAGAATGTGCGTATATGTATTTTCAAGCTAAGAAAAGTATGCTAGCATGCCTTTATATTCCATGATCCTTGATGCCATGTTATGTTTTAAATGAATCTATGATGTTAGTATGAGTTCCTTGAGTGAGGAGAGGCCAAGAACTCTTCCCTTTGGTGAGGATGAGCCAAGAACCCTTGAGCTTGGTTGAGACATAGCAAAGAGTCTCCTAAAAGCAAAGTGGGCTCCCAAGAGTATGGTTGAGTCTAAAGCTCTTAAAGAATGGGTGAGGCAAGTCCAAAATCCATGAGAAGAAGTGTGAGGCCAATCCAAACACTTGGCGAACTCTTGAATGTCTTGTATGATTGATTCACATGCCAAGGTTGCTTTGAAAATGTCCATGACTTCCATTTTTCCATACATGCATTTGAAAAGCTTGCTTTGTACATATTATATGTGATTGAATGGGAGATGAGCTATTGGGATTCTTTGAATCTCATTCCCTCCTCTCCAATGATCTAACATGCTAGGTGGACCAAGTAACTATGGTGAAGGGAGCCAACATCAATGAAGAAGGAAGAATGACAAGTCTATGTCTAGCTTTAGCCATTTTAGAACCATAATTGTGTTTCTTGATGTATATGTTGTTGTAAATGTACCATGACTCTTGAGACACATGTAAATATAATATTATATGATGTTTAAATGTATGAATATGATGTATGACTTCTAGCTTACATTTTGAGCATGAGATGCCAAATTATGCAATATGAAAGTATGATGGAAGTGTGTATAAATGTGGGTTGAATGGCCAAAATGAGATTCATGAGTTTTGGGACCCTTTGGGCAGCTCACACAAGTCTTAAATGTACTTTTAGACATGCCCAAAAGGTGCCAAGACCAAGGGAAATCCATTTGACAATTTTGGTACCCAATATGGAGCCAAAATTGACCATAATGGAACCCTATACCATTTTTTGGACAAATGGGTTAGTCTTGCCCTGAAACTTGGTATGAAATTAGGTCTCATTAAGAGCTTTTTGGGAAGTTAAAGATCATAATTTTAGGAGACCTAGAGAATATTTGAGGAATTTTCAAAGTTGGGATTTTTCATGGATTCTGGTATGGGTACTGTTCATACTGGCAGTTTTGAATTCTGTGTCACCCGATGGCCAAATGATGTCCAATGCTTATGAAATTTTACATTCATAAACTAAAGGTCATAATCTTTCTGTGGCCACCGATATCACCTCATTTGGAGGTCTGAGCAGTGAGTTATTCATGTTTGAAGTTAACTGTCAATATCAGTAGCACCCCATGAGTCCGGTTACTGTTCCATAGGGTCCAGCTGACTAAACATATTGGTTTCATTCTGGAATTATTTTTAGTATCAATTTAACATTTGTATCTTTCCATAATGACCAAATTTGTGTGATTTTGATTTTTATAAAATTAGTTATGAATTTTAGAAATTTGTATCAGTAAACTGAACCACAGCCCAGGCAGCCAACGACTCTGGAGATTTTTGGATATAAAACGTCCTGTGTGATGAATTTTATGACCTGGGCGTATTTTTAGTGTGAAGTAGACATCCTAAGGTTTCCATAATGACCACGATTGCAAGTTTTTGATTTTTCTATATTTAGTTATGATTTTCCAAAATTTGTGACAGAAAAGAGGAAATCCTGGCCAAAAATGCAAACACGGATTTCATATGCTCCTTTGCTTTCCACGAGTTGTAGGCCAAATTTGATGATGGAAATGAGTTAAATTCATGTGTTTAAGTATGAGAAAGTGATAGATGCTTTCATATGGCCTACAGGACTTCGAAAGAAAAATTTTACCCGTAGAGAAATGCATTTTTATTCATAACTCCCTATGTCACTATATTGTTTCCATAGAACAAATATAAGATGAGGCATGAGAATTGTATAAATTGAGTCCTAGAAGTATGGTGTTATACCTTGGATAGGTGGTTTAACCGATGAGGTCGACTCCCGTGACATCGTGCAAGTTCGTGCATAGTGTCCAGGCTTCCCACAATTATAGCACACTGGGCATGGCCCATTCCCATGGTTCTTCCCACACTTGGCACAAGCAGGCGGGGCACTCATTGCACTCCTTGGTGGTCCCATGCTTCTTCTTTGAGGGACATTCCTTGGGGGTGGTCTCCTTCCCCAAGATCCACTTCCACTATTGGCTCCTTTCTTGCTTCCGCCCCTAAAGGGCTCCATGCCTCGGTCATGTTTACCTTCCAAGGTCTTCTTTCACTTGGCCTCACTCTCCATCATAGCCCTTTCCGTCACTCTACACTTCTCCACCAATTCATCAAAATCACATATATGTAGAGATACAATCTTATCCTTAATCTTCAGCCTTAAACCTCTTTCAAACTTTTCAGCCTTCCATGGCTCATCATCAAAGCGCTTCAAGTAAGAGGAAAAGTAAGACAATTGGATGAATTTAACTGCATATTAGTCTACATTCATGTCTCCTTGCTCAAGGAAGTTAAACTCGGCTTCCTTGTCCGCCCTCACCGATGATGGGAAATATTTGCTCTTAAAAGCCGTTTGAAAAATTTCCCAGGTCAAGGGTATCTCCCTTGCATTCAACAATCTGGAGGCATTCCTCCACTAATGTTCAGCCTCACCCTCTAACTTGTAGATGGCCAACCATGCCTTTTATTCTGTAGTGCAGGTCATAACCTCAAAGATTTTCTCCAGTTGCATCAACCATCTCTCGGCTTTCTCAGTATCTAGCTCCCCCAAGAACGATGGAGGATTAACTTTTCTGAATTTGACTAATGTAATAGAGAGGTCACTATCCTCCCCTTGGTGTCCCACACTAGGGTTATGACCAGCCCCCACATGGTTCTCCATTAACACCTCCTTATTCCGCTTATTCATACTCTCATATAACTGTTGCAGCACTTGCACAGTCGCTGCATGAGCCTCAGCTTGCTCTTGAAGCCGGTCAGTCATTGCCCTAACCGTAGTCTCATGGGCCTCAGCTTGTTCTCTCATTCGGTTGGCTATTGTAGCCATGGCCTCTTGCATCTCTTTTAACATCTCAGTTGTTTCTCTACGAGTAGCCATCTAGTTTTGCAATGCCACAAGCACAACCACAAGCATCTCCCATTAACCACAGTCTAAGGCAACAAAACACAACTCTACCCATGGCAGGCATATATAAGTATGAGGGTTGTCATCAGGTCACAATGTTCTTATTCCTGTCATGCATGCATCATGATTGCCAAGTTTTCTAACCATAAAGCAGTAAATCAAACACATTTTCCTAAACCATTGCTCTGATACCAACTGTGACAACCCTACGTTCTGATCAATGTATTTGTGGTTAAATACAAGATTATTAATTAATGATCAAGGTTTGAGGTCATTATATTTTACCACATTGCGAAAATATGAGGAAATTTGAACCTTGATGTTAGGGTCATCACCATATCGCCACAACAAAACAAAATTTACATAAAAGAAATCCTACTACCATAAGGGGTTTATGATTCAACCGTCCATCAGTTTTAATAACCAATAACCACCCACAAGTGTTCCTATATCGTCTCTCACCATTACCGTTGAAGAAATTGGGGTTTCTAGGCTAAAAGGAGTAGGTTAAGGACTTTCACCGCGGCCTATACCTTCTCCGCCGCGGCCAAGTTGCTCTCTGGAATCACTAAACAAATTTCACAAATCTCACCATGGCGATAACCGCAGTGAGTTGGACCTTCGTCGCGGCCAACCTATGTGGTGCCGCGGCGGAAATGCCTCCTGGAACTACTATTCTCAACTCCCACGATTCTCGCCTCGGCGCAATATATTTGCGCCGCGGTGAGTTTTGCTTCTGTCTAACTCTTAATTAATTTCCTCGACTCGCGCCGCGGCAGGACATAATGTGCCGCGGCGTGTTTTAGTTTTGTTACTCTCCTGGGCAATTTTTTTCACTTTGCGCCGTGGCAAGATTTTTCAAGCCGCGACACTCCTCACCACTGTCACTCCCTGGGCTAATTTTCTTCCCTTGTGCCACGGCGGGATTGGTTATGCCGCGGCACCCCTTCGGCTCTGTCTTTCATTTGGCCGCGGTGAAGCCCTCTTAGCTGTGGTGAGACTCCCTCCTGTGACTACATTACCCAAATTTCGCCCCCTACACTCCAAATCTCATCTTAGAAACACTCCAGGTCCACCTTCCCTTATTTTATGTGATTCTAATGGTGTTTATCTACCCTATTTACCCATCAATCCGTCCATTACCATTGCAAAACTTAAATACTACTTTCTACTTGTCCAACTAGCTCATATCAGCGAATTTATGAATATATAACAGCAAGAACACATGAATTAGCAGCAATTAACATCTCATGCACAACCCATGGAGATTCCATTCAATAATAGCTTATGTCCACATCCAAGACATCATATGATTACAATTCCCATATAGTAATCCATATCACAATTTCAACAAAACTACATATATAATGCTATAAGTTCATACATTAATATTCAACTATAATGAGATTTAAATCCTTAACGGTTACATTTCAATCAAACAAAATATGAACGCCTACACTTGGCAACATGATTACATGATGATGCTATGTAAACTAATAACAAAATTGCATCTCTACTAAATAAGCCAGCCTAAGTGTAGCCTTCTCCCATATGTTGGAGCTCATAGATTTTCATCTACTTGCTTCCCTTTATCCTTACCCGAAGAACCTTCACCTAAAATGTTAATCCCGTGAAACAGGGTGAGATATAAATCTCAGTAACTAAAGCAATTCCATCATATATCCAGTTTAATTAGCATATATTCTTGAATCAAAATCAACATCTGAATCATATCCATCATATCAGAAAATGAAACAATTAGCTATCATGATTACTATCCCATACTAGCAATCATATTATCACATGTTAAAGGCCATTAACACCGGGAGAAGCCCGTCCACGGCACCTACTCCCTATTGAGCACAACCGGTACTCTGTGCATCTGGGGTTTGATCATAACCTGGTGCTCGATCGAAGCACATGCACGGGTGGCAGCCACACCACAGCTCCACCATGGACTCACAAGGTCCAATCACAATTCAACAAATAGCCAACCAATTCATTCAACATTTTAAATCATTCATATACAGCAACATATGAAATTAAATCAAATATATACATGGAATTGATATAAACCTGGTTACCTCACTTGTAGACAAATTTGCAATAGCCATCACAAATCTCAAATTCGGATTAGAGTGTCCTTCACCAGAAAACTCAATATATCCACCCAAAATCCTAAGCAAATTCGTACAAAATTAATACCCATTTTATAAGTCAGCTATGGGGGTCTCAAATTAACAAATAAAGCATCAAAATGGAGGGTTTAAACTTACCTAAGGTCAGCCCTAACCTCAACCTACGAATTTCACCAAGAAAATCCCCAAATTCCCACATTTCAAATTTTGGGTAGGGTGAAAATACTCCAAATGAAAAACTAATCGGACCAAATTAAAGAGAAAGATGAAGGGATTAAGTTGTATAACTATTACCTTGGCTGAATCTTACTTTAAATGTGAGAAAATGCAGAATTCTTGCCCCAAACTCTAGCCTCCTCTCCAAGCTCCGAATTTCTCTTTGTGTTTTGTGTTTCAGCAAATGTGAGGAAGAGGCTGATGTATTAGGGTTTTAGTTGGGTTTACGTTGGGTCAAAAATGGGTCATGGGCTGCTCCAAGGTCCATCTCCATTTGGGCTTCAGATTTTTAAGTTGTTGGGCCAGTTTTAATGTGTTGGGCTGCAGAATTTTACTGGGCCAGTTTTATGCATTGGGTTGCTGAAGTTTAACTAAGTTTGGGCCAAGTTTGAAAAGCTCAAAAATGTAGGTCTGCACAAGGGTTATTGGGCCACTTAGAAGAGTCTATACAAGGTGGATTTTGGGCTTCCATCACACTAAATTGAGTTGGGTCTGCACCTAACCCGTTGGGCCTCCATTAGGCTCTTCTCATGATCTATTAATTTAAGCCTAGATAGAATTTATATCCCAATTAAATCTCAAACCCATATTAATAAATTTACCTTTCTAAAATCTCCATTTACTTAACTTGCCTAATTATCCCATATTAATTATTCCTAATTAATCTAATCTGTGATTAACACCTTAATTAATTATGGGGTGTTACATTTTTATTCCATGGTACCATGATGATGTTTTATGTATTCAAATCATATTTTATGTGCTTACCTTGGTTTGCTTGAGTGTGGAGAAGCCAAGAACCCTTTAGCCATGGTGAGGATGAGCCAAGAACCCTTAAAGTTAGTTGAGACAAAGTAAAGAGTCTCCCAAAAGTGAGGTTGACTCCCAAGAGTAAGGTTGAGTCAATAACCTCTTAAAGATATGGGTGAGGCAAGTCCAAAATCCATAAATGAATGGGTGAGTGATAATTACTAATTTTCATATATTTGTATCCACTAATTTGGACATTTTAATAAATAATTGATGATATTTTGAGCTTTAAATTGGATATTATTTAGTTTAGAAAATAATTTCATCTTTTAGAATTTTGTTGAATAAATTAGGATTTTTAATGATTTTACTTTATTTTATTTAATTTTCTTAGATGATGATTTCATTTTATTTTATTTTGGGCTTTAATTTTTATTTTTGTTTTTATTTCTTTTTACTTAGAGAAATTAGCAAAGAGAAGTGCAACATATGATTTATACATCTTAAAAGAGCATGTGACACCTGATACCACACATCTACGTGGCTTATTCATTCACTTACACACACACAACCAATACAGTTCACTCACACGAGTCAGCCCTTCCACATCACTCACCAACACGTAGCATGCACTCACCAATAAACTTCCACATACACATATAGAGCTCTTTCCATGAAGCCACAGCCATCCACATACATTGGGTCAAGGAACAGCTACAGGGCTCTTTGGGAGGCATGAAGATATCCACGTCACAGCTCCATCTTCACATTAACACTCACATGCACTCTTCCAGCAGTTTTAGAACACACACATAAGTCACGGGTTGCTCGTTGTACACATGCATGTATGAGTTTCTCCTTAATCCATGCATCCACATAGATAATAGTTTCACTTACTTTATATCACACACAAAACATATGCAAGGGTAGCAGAAGTTACTTGGAAGCACAAGCAAAACAGAGGAGGCATGTGAGGAATAAAAAGGAGCTTGGGTCTGGTGAAGGAAAAGTTGAAGGAGTTGAAGATAGAACGTATGAAAAAGAAAAGGACGTTGGAAAGAAGAAGAAGCTATGGGCTAGAACAAGCTGAACACATAGGAAGCTACGGGTTTTAGAAGCTAAAAGCAACACGTGGTGTGCCTTGGTGAATGGAGAAGAAGAAACAGAGCCACGTGATTCATTAAAAGGAAAGCTTGGTTAGGAATGATTAAAGTAGTTAGGAAAACTAGAGGAGCAGCACATGAATGGAGCATGCACCCTAATGAGAAGAAGAAACAAAGCCATGTGATTATTAAAGAGGGCTGAGCATAGAAGAAATACACACGAACTAAATAAATGTGAAACAAAAGAGCTAATGGGCAAGGGTTGAGCACATGGACAAAATTATGAAACACATGCAAGGCCATGTGAGGGAGGACATGATTAAAAGAATGCATTCGTGGTAGCATCAGGGGAGGATCAAGCCATTGAATAATCACACCAATCCATCGAATAAAAAAACCATGCCATTCCATAAAAAAAATAACACATCCAGAAACACTCCATTCACAGACACACTCCACTCCACGCCGTAGCCATTTCATCATCCATTTCCTCCATTTTTCTTCCACCTCTATGAGAGCTTAATTGAAGATTGTGGCTAGTTAGGAGGAAGGTTCTTGGAGAAGCTTGAATCCATGGAATATAAACATATTTATTTGGCTAAGAATTCCTTACTTTTCTACACTTTTTCTTTTTCTTGTACATGCTTGGTTAAGATGTATTTGATTGAGATTGGTGTAATTGTAATTAGTGGCTGGTTGGACACTAATTAAGAAACCTTTTTATGGATTAATTGATTGGATTAAACACCAAATTTTCATTTCTCTTCTAATTTCCTATGTATGCCATCAAGGTGTTCGATAAAATGCATGAGTGAAATTATGTGCTTGATTGTTTGATTTGAGGATTCCTAGGAGTTTGATTAGTTAATTGAACATCTTAGGGTGTTAATTCAAAGGCTAATTGATCAATTAATCACTTAATTTTAGATGTTCATTAATTCTAAAGGCAAGAAATAATGATTTAGTGCAGGGTTAATGTTTCAATTCAACATTATCTTGTTAATTTCTTGAATCTTGGATGGTAATTCAAGATCATTTGCCATGGACACAATTAGGGACTCTTAGACTAAAATTAATCACAATTGAATTAGAATAAGGATAGTGGATACCAAGAGACGAATCCTAGGCTAGTTAAAGTCTATCATTCACCTCATAACTCATGTAATTAGGTAGAAATTAGGAATTTTGTTTCAATTTAATTCTAGTTAATTTGATTAGACCAAAACCTTACTGAACGAATATGTTAAAGTTTGGGTTTATCAACGTTGAAAAATGTACACCGGAAGGGCTTTACTGGTCCCAGGGCTTCCCATGGCTTTTGGGACCTCTGAGAACCCTGTGCAACTCAAATTTTCTATTTAAAAAGTCCTCCTATGTGTTTTTCCAAAAGTTGCACTTATTTACGACACTTATTTACGAAAATACCATTACATTTTGTCAGTTTTCGTCACAAATTGTTTCTCTATCCTAACTTCATCTTTCTTTTTGTCTGAGCCTAGAATTATTATTTTTAGGAGTCTAGGACTCTACCAAAATTTTTTGAAACATTATCTAGCTCATTTCAGAGGACTTACTTTTATATGACTCATTTTGTTGTTTTACAAAAATTATGTTTGCATATTACGTAGGGGATGAATTTTTCATTCGGTGTCCTGTGGACCATATAAACTCATTTAACTCATTCTCATATTTAATTCCATAAAGACAACTCATAAACATCTAAGGAAGTGGCCTAAAACCTGTGCAAGTGGATGGAATACATAAAAACACTAGGTGCAGCCTCGACCAAAATTTCTAGCTTACTGTCATAAATTTTGAAAAATCATAACTAATTCTAAAAAAGTCAAAATCATGCATTCTTTATCATTATAGAAATTTAAAGATGTATACTTTATGTAAAAATATATCCATACCTTAACAGGGGCTGCTGGCCATTGGAAATTGATGTAACAATACCAGAGGTCGACTCTCATCCCTAATACTAACCTCCAACTTTAAGAATTCATATCTCCCTGCTTAGAGGTCCAATTGGGGTGATCTTAGTGGCCATGGAAATATTGTCATATCTAGTTTATGCTTGTAACATTTCATGAGCATTGGACATCATTTGGCCCTCGAATGATACAGCCCAAATTTCTGACCATATAAACAGTACCTGTATCAATTCAACAAAAAAATGCCAACTTTGAAAAATCATAATTAATTCCACAGAGCTTCAAGTAATGGTCTTTGGCTTCCCAAAAAGCTCTGGATAAGATCTATGTGCCAAATTTTATGGGCAAATTCATTCATTTGGTCAGATCTTGACATTGGGTTACAAAATAGCTCATTTTGTGTCTTACAAATGGTTCAAATGGTCCATTTTGACCTCCAAGGCAACCATGACCATTTGAGCACATGGGAATGCACCAAAATGGCCTTTTAAACTTGTCTCAAAGGTGCAGAAACCTAGAATTTGAAAAATTACTCTCTCACCCCATGCCATACACAAGATTACATAGGTTTAGTCTTGCCATTCCATACCCAAAATGCATATTTCCATTCATTTAACATCAAATCTCATTTGTACATGATACATTTGCATAATTACATAGGTTCATGAGGTCATAGGACATATACAATAAAGGGTTATAACATTTGCCACTCATATGGCCATAAAGAAGCAAAATCAAGGCACTTTGTTGTCATACTTTCATCTTCCAACTTGATGGCTTCCATTACCTTACTCACTTGGTCCACCTAGCATGTTAGGACATTGGAGAGGAGGAAATGAGATTCAAAGAATCCCAATAGCTCATCTCCCTTTCAATCATACATAAAATATGTTATTCAAGTCTTAAAAATGCATGCATGAGTACAAGGAACAATATAAGCATTCAAGAAACATTCTTGGCATATGAGTAAGTCATACATAGCATACATAAGCTTGCCAAGTAAGTGGATTAGCCTCACCTATACTCTTATGAATTTTGACTTGCCTCACCCATTTTCTCTAGGAGATTTTGACTCAACCTCACTCTTGGGAGACTCTTTACTTTGTCTCAACCATATCTAAAGGTTCTTGACTCATACTTACCATGGCTAAGAGTTCTTAGCTTCTCTACACTCAAGCAAGCCCAAGCAAACATGTTAGACATCATTTGAAAACATAATGCATCATCATGGTATCATGGAATAAAGGCACATGCTAGAATACTTTTCATGGCTTAAAGCACGCATACACACATTCAAAGACAAGACAAACACACATTCATGCATGAGAGAAAGAGAAGTAAGCTACCTTTGTTGTAACCACACACTTTTCCTCTTGAAAATGCTCTCCCTTCCTTGGCCTCACACACATAAAGGTGTGGGATTTGTTTCTCTTGGCCTAAACACAATATATGGAAGCCAATTAAGTTCTTGGAATCATTTCTAAGGCTATACATCTATTTGGACTCTAACTTTACCTTATGGTTCATAAATACACCTAATGAAGAAACACCCATTAAGTGAGTTATAGACTCCATTCTTTCCTTTCATTTATGATTCTTGACTTCTTTTAGGCCTCTTAGAGTTATCACATAATCAAAACAAAGAGCCTAACTACATATTACTTCCTTAAGTCATATTATGAAACCTATGACACCAATTCATTCTCTAGGCCTTCTAAATTTTTCCCAAGGTTTCCTCTCCTCTTCACTCATCATATGACTCAAAAATGGGCTTGAAAAAATTTAAAACTATCCCTAGGTGTCCTAACTATACGAGGTCGAAACTATGCTCCTTAAAGCCACCTTTGGAGTTTGTTTTGTTTTCTTGGTGGAAAATGCATATGGGGAGCCTTCTAGGGATCTTAAGAGCTCATTCAAACACTTATTTAGGCCTAGGAATTATTGTATCAGATCAGATTTTACAAGGGACACTTGAAACCCTAACTTTGCTAGCTTGATTTTCCATGGTTGTTTTGTTGTTTTCTTTGCATATTCTTATTCTCCTCCCTTAAATTCCTAAGATTTATCCTTGGTTTAGCTAGAAATTCAACTCCCTAGGCCTGGCCATATGTAGGTTGAACCACCCATAAGAGAAGGAAGGAGGAAGATTAAGTGAAGAGATGCCAAATTACCTTCATTTACTTAGTTCCTCTTGCTTATTCTTCACCTTCCTTGGCTTCCTCACCTTAATTTTGAAATTTCCCCCTATTCTTCCCTCAAAATAGATCCAAGAACTTCAATAAAACCATAGGAAAGAAGGGAAAATGGAGAAAGAGAGGTTTGCTAAAGAGAAAACATGAAAAAATTAAGAAATTCCATACTTTTTGCCATGCTTTTCTCCTTCTCTTCTTCTCCTTCTTGTGCACTTCACTCTTAGGGTTCTTCCTCTAATTTAGGACATAAACTAAATGAGGTAAATGAGTGAGGAGGTAGGGCACCTTATATATATGTGGGTTTAAAAAACACTTTTCAAAAATCCCAATTTTACCCTTTCGTCTTGACATTTTCATTTCCAGTTCATTTTAGCTCCTTTTTTAGAACCGTCTTTTCTATTATAAAATTTAGGTTTCCAATTTAGTAAAAATGCCTTTGGAATCACTCAACTAGAGCTAAAACCTTCTTGAATGAATCTGTCAAAATTTGGGTCAACAGACGTTAGAAAACATCCACTGAAAGGGTTTGAACTATCTCAGGGCTTCCCATGGTTTTCAGGACCTTTGAGAACCCCAGAAAACTCAAAAATTTCATTTAAAAATCCTTCCTATGTGAATTCTAAAATTTACTCAAAATTATGAAAATGCCATTATGTTTCGTCAACCTTTTGTTCAATTTTGTTTCTTCATTCTAGCTCCATTTTTCTTTCCATCTGATCCTGAGATTCTCATTTTTAGGAGTTTAGAATGCTACTTAAATTTTATGGGGCCTTAACTAACTCATTTTAGGAGACTTGCTTTGAAAAAGTACCTATTTTTGTCGTTTAATAAAACCGGATATTAGACAAACCATTCTATCTAGGGGACTTTCTTTTGTATCCCGTGAATTACATACATTTGTGGAGAAACAGGCATTACGTTTCTCACATTTATGAAGGTACCAGATGTTACACTTTTCTCCTATTTCTATTAACTATTACTAGATGGTGCTTAAGGAAGTAAGAATGAAGATCAAAAAGATTTAGAAGAGCTATTTTGACATTCATCATTACATTAAGGCATATTTTTGCATCTATGATTATGTATTTGTATTTTATGAAATAAAACCATGTAAACATGTCTAAAAGTACTAAATTATGTTATAGAGACACATTATGGATTGAAATATGTGATATCTTGTAAAATGGTACTTTGAGTTCCATACCATGTATGTGTATGATTGCAAGTGGAGAGGTCATTTTGAATTGTATGGGTTTTAAGACATGTTGTACCAACCATATATTATATATTTTTCAATTAAAATGTGACCAAATGGATACATGGCATAATATGACTGAATTATAACCCTTTGGAACCAATTTTCGCACTTTTTGAGCCATAAATGTCCCAATGATTGATCAAATAGACAAATTTTGGGTTAAAATTTGGTTGCAATTAAAACACATCTAAAGCTTTCCACAGAATTAAAGAACACATTTTTTAGAGCTCTATAGATTTTATTATGAATTTTCAAAGTTTATTATTTTCTACAAATTTTCTAGTTTACTATTCATATGGTTTTGTTTCTATTTTTATGGGTTTTGGAGAACTAAATGAACTTGTTTTAACTTAAAATTTTTACAATAGATAGTTCTCATTATAAACTTTTCCATAGCTATGGAGTTTGCACAAATGGGAGTTGTATAATTCAAGTTATGACTTTCAAAGTTTGGCCCTAATATGTGTTAAAGTGTTGAATTTATGTAATTGATGAAACCCATGGACTTTTGGCTTCTTTTTAGATGTCCCAAGCAAAGCAAACTTGTTTAGAATGAATTTAGAGAAATGTGTGATGAAAATATTTATTTGTACACAAGTAGATTATTTGTGACTTTTAATAACCGTAAATTCCACTGCCAAAGGTGAAATTTTTAATTATTGATATTATATGAGAAGTATGGCTTGGAATTCCTTTATAATTTATAATGTTATGACAATTACCATAGAAAAAACTAAGATTTCTAAGCTAAAATGAAGACTTGAAGACTTAAGCCTCAACTTAGGGAAGTTTAGCTGCAGCCAAATTGGCTTCTGGAACTAGAAGACATGAAATTCCCCTTCCTTGCCATTACCTAAGTTTCCCACGCCATGACAAGATTGCCTACTATAACTCCACTGGGTAAAATTCACGATCCTCGCCATGACTCAAAATTTTTATGTCATGGCGAGATGTGCTTATAGAGCACTATTCCCATTTTTCTCAATTCTTGTTATGGTGAGCCCTACTCATGCCACGGTGAGATTACTCTTTGGAACACTCCCCTTCTATTTTCCTCGAGTTGCACCATGGTTAAGAGACCTATGCCATAGTGCAATTCGATTCTGTTACCCCCTAAATGTAATTTGAACACAACATAATTTCTCTCTGGACCTAAACTCTTTGATACTCATTCCTACTCACTTGTAACTCCCTCCAATTAATGTTTAGGGTCCTCCTAAGATAGAAATACATGGTTTTGTTGTTATATTCCTCTTTATATCCTACAATTTACTAACTTACGTGATTTAGGGGCCTAAGTTTAAATTGAAGTAATTGAACCTTAAATTGTATTAGCAAATCTCCCTTTATGACAAGAAAAAATGTGAAGCCTCAAGTGACCACCTCAAATTGTGCTATTCCCTATCTACTAACTTCAAACTACTTTAGACAAGTTTTAATAGGTCAATCTAACATATTCATATCCTCTAAACTCTACCCAAAAAAAAAAAAATCTCAAATGCAAATTATGGGCATGATACATCTCCAATCCACATTCACAAGACATATGATAGCAAAAGTCTCACATATGATAGCAAAAAAATAGTATCTATACTAATTCTAAATATGTCCAAATGTACAAATCTCACACAAGGTCTTAGGCTATAGATGTTCATCTACTTGCTTTCGCTTTTCCTTCACCGAAGATCCTCACCTGAAATGGTTAGCCCATAAAAAGGGGTAAGACATAAATCTTAGTAACCAAAGGAAAATTGTAACACCATATTTTTCTATTATCATACTCTTCCATTCTGGGCAATTGGTGCACATTCACAAGACAAAAGTAAGGAAAAGTATGAAAATAATGCACTTTATCGCTGCACAACAGGGTTAAATTTTTCAATTTGTGTTATGTGGGCCTTGTAGATTATCTAACAACATTCTCTAGTCATTTACCATTGGAACAAATCATAATCAACTCAAAATATTAAGTAATCCATGGTTTCCAAGTCAAAAGTCCTTAGGCTAAGAGTGAGGCAAATCCAAAAACCCTAGAAATAAGGTAAGGCAAAACCAAAAGTATCCCTGAGTGGAAATGGGATAATATAGCTATAGATTTCTTTATGGGGTTACCCAGGACATCCTCTAGACACTATGCTATCTGGGTAGTTATAGATAGATTGATAAAGTCTGTATACTTTTTAGTGATCAGGGCTACTTATACTTTAGATAGATTAGCCAAGTTGTATATACGTGAGATACTACGACTTCACAGAGTACCCAGTAGCATAGTATCTGATAGAGACCCCAGGATCACATCGAACTTCTGGAGGTCATTACAGTATGCCTTAGGGACCAAGTTAGGGTTTAGTACTGCTTATCATCCCCAGACAGATGGTCAGACTGAGAGGACCATCCAGACCTTGGAAGACATATTGAAAGTGTATGTGTTAAGAATGAAAGGTAACTGGGATACGTATCTGCCTTAGCAGAGTTTACTTACAATAACAACTACCATTCCAGTATTCAAATGGCCCTTTATAAGGCTTTGTATGGGAGAAAGTGTAGATCTCCATTGTGTTCGATTGAGCTAGGTGAGAGGAGTTTGCTAGAACCTGAGTTATTGGACCAGACTACCAAGCAGATAGAATTGATTAGAAAGAAACTCCTTATGGCCTAGAATAGGCAGAAGAATTATGCCGACAGGAGAAGGAGGTCGTTAAAATTTAAGATTAGAGACCATGTATTCATCTAAGTGTCTTCAGTGACTGAGGTAGGTCGATCTATGAAGGTAAGGAAGCTCAGTCCTTGGTATATTGGTCCATTTGAAATCCTTGAGAAAGTTAGACCTGTGGCCTACCAAATAGCCCTACCTCTAAACCTAGCCTAAATCCACAATGTTTTTCATATCTCCTAATTAAAAAAGTACTTACCAGGCCCCTCACATATCATAGAATATGAGCATGTTCAATTGTAGGAAAATCTTTCCTATATAGTGAAACAAGAGAGGATTGTAGATGCTAAGCTGAAACAACTGAGAAACAAAAGCATCACTCTGGTAAAAGTGGTTTGGAAAGGTCTAATGTCTGAAGAGGCAACCTGGGAACTAGAAAATAAAATGAAACAAAAATATCCAGAGTTATTTCCCCAAGGTACGTATTTAAATTTTGAGGACAAAATTTATTTTAAGGGGGTGGAAAATGTAATAAACATAATTTTTGTAAAACGATAAAATACGCCGTTTAAAAGCAAGTCCTATGAAATGAGCTGAATAATGCCCCAAAAATTTTGGGCAGAGTCCTAGACTCCTAAAAATGATAATTCTAAGCTCAGAATAAAAGAAAAATGGAGTAAGGAGGATGAAACAATTAGTGACAAAAATTGATGAAACGTGATGGCATTTTCGTAAGTATGTATAACTTTTGGAAAAACACATAGGAGGGCTTTTTAAATGGGAAATTTGAGTTACCAACCAATCGTTAGCATATAAAATCATATAAGTGCGATAATTAGAAGGATAAAATGAACATATGTATGGAATTCAAAATGAATCCCCTGAATACCTCACTTATTGTGCCAACTCTTAAAAGTCAATAATGATTTCCCACATTCTAGAGATCCTAGATTAAGTCAAAGTATATTCTTAGTCATAAATCACAAGATAAATCAAACACCCATGGAATTTAAGCATTACAAGCTACCTAGGAATCACTTACCCAACTACCAAAGAATCCCAAATTCAAACTTGAGCATTACAAGCTACCTAGGAATGTCATAATTTCTTTAAATTCCTCTTAATAATTCCATAATTTCCCATTATTACTATTAATAAATTTCCAGTGTTACATAGACTATGATTCTAAATTCACCTCTCAGTTTTGGGGACCACTACAAGAAGCATTTGGTACGAAGCTACATTTTAGTATATCTTATCATCCTCAAATAAATGGTTAGTTGGGATCAATGTTTTTAAAACCGGACCAGTTATTAAACCGGTAAAGGTACTGGTTCAAAGTTTATTGGTTCGACCGTAGTCGAACCGTGGTTGAACCGGTAGTAATAAATATATATATAATATAATTTTAACATTTTTTATAAGTATATTTATATAAAATTTATGCTTATTGTTAAATATATGATATGGCAAGTTTGGTCATAGGATTCTTGTAATTTATTTGTGTACAAATTTTGGAAGGAACAATTAATATGTATATATATATATATAAAGTTTGCACAAAAAAGGTGCACACCACTTGTTGCAAAAGTGGCAATCTCCCTTCTTGCAATGCACAACGTCAGCGGTTCGAATCTGTGCGTCTTCAGCCACAACTTTTGGAAGGAACCTTTAATATTTATATATATATATATAAAAGTTTGCATACATTGAGTAGGCATTCCTTTCTAGAGAACTGGCGACCTGCTTTCGTGGAGACGTTGGGAGACCGGGTTCGAGACTTGGAGGAGACATTTTGTGGCATTTTCCATGCAGGACCGGTTCAACCAGCGGAGGGGACAACGGTTTTTGTTGAAAACCGACCAGTCAAACCCGGGTTTTGACCAAAGTTGACTGGTTCCTAAGAATGCTGGTTCTTGGGCTTCCCCGGACCTGATTATGGTTCGGTTCACCAGTTTTCTGGTTGAACCGGCTGGTCCGATCCGATTTTAAAAACCATGGTTGGGATGACCAATTTAGATTGTAGAAGATATGCCTAGAGCTTATACCCTAGATTAAGGGGAAAGTTTAGGGAAGTACATATTATTAGTAGAGTTTGCATACAACAATAGTTTCTACTCTAGCATTAGAATGGCACATTATGAAGGAAATTTAAGTCTCTTCTATGTTGTTTCAAGGTCAAAGAAAGAAGGTTGTTAGGTCCAAAACTAGTGCAAGAGACTATTGAATAGCTTAAGTTGATTTAGAAAAAGATGGTTGTTACTTAAATTAGGCAAAAGAATTATTCTAATAGGAGAAGGAAATCATTAGAATTTGAGGAAGGAGCATATGTATTTCTTAAGATCACTCTTACTACAAGAATAAATAGGCCTTTAAAATCCAAAAAGATAAGCCAAGATACATCAAACCCTTTGAAATCATAAAAAGTGTTAGACCTCTTACTTACCAAATTGCTTTACCTCCTAGATTTCCAGCCCTCGCCCTGTGTTCCATCATCCCAACTTTGCAAGTATGCTTTTTATCCTTAGCATGTCATAATTTAAGAGTCAATGCAAGTTAAAAAGAATCTATGTTGTCAACCATGACCTGCATGAGTTATGGACATTGACCAAAAACACTTAAGAAATAAGACAATCTCCCTAGTCAAAGTGATCTGAGAAGGGTTAACTCTAAAGGAAGCCATGTAGGAGATAGAGAATAAAGTTAGAGAAAAATACCCAAAATTATTTCAATAAGGTAATCTTAATTTTATAGAAAAAATTCTTAAAAGATGGAAAGAAATGTAACATCTTCCTCTAAATTAGGAATTATTTAGTAATATTTAAGTAATTTAAAGTAAATTAAATAATATTAAAAAATAATTAGGAAACAAGTTATGGCCAAATAATAAAAATTTGGTGAGTTTTATACTTCACCCATTTTATTTCTAAAAGTTCTTAAACCTTACTTGTGTTGAACATTGCAATATTAGGTTTCTAAGATGAGTTCTCTAATAGTTTTAAAAAGAACTTTAAGAGAAGCATGGAGAGGTAAAAGGCAATAGTAATGAGTTTATCATTGAGAAAAAGGAAAAAAAAAGAAGAGCAAAACACAAGTATGAGTGACCTCATTTGAGCATAAATACAAAGGAAGTGCTGTGAGGATTTTCTTTTACTAACAAAATTTTGTAGGTTCATTATCATGGCTTCAAAAGACAAGAGTGACAGAACAAACACCAAGCAAGATGGTTCATTCATATTGCAAGCTATGTAACAATAATTTAAGAAAATGGCTTTTATGTGTAATGAAGTGAAGGAATATCTAGAAGGCAAGCCATTAAGTTGTTAAAAATAAAGAGAGTATAGCCATCAAAGTGCATCGATCATGATGAAGTAGGAAATAAAATGCTAAATAAAGGAGAAAATAATAAAAAGTAATATAAGGGAGAGAACATATTTTACACTAGATGTGATATAAATAATAAGGTTTGTAATGTGATCATAGATAGAGAAAGTTGCATCAATCTTGCTAGTACTAACCTTGTAGAGAAATTAGGTTTGTCTTTGATTAAGCATCCTATACCTTAAAAATTATAGCAATTGAATGACTGTGGGGAGGTCCAAGTGAATAAGTAAGTCTTAGTATCTTTCTCTATTAGGAAGTATAATGATAAGGTGTTATGTAATGTGATACCTATGCATGCTAGCCACATAGTATTGGAAGGCCATGGCAGTATGATAGGAAGGTTATCCATAATAGATTTAGTAATAGGTATAACTTTGCAAAGAATGGAAAATCTATCACACTTGTTCCTTTAACCATGGAGTGGGTCTATAAGGACCACATGAAATTAATAAAGAGTGAGCTTGAGAGCAAAGAGAAGAGCATGGTTGAAAAGTAAGAAAAGAGTTAGAAAGAAAAAGCAACTAAAACTTAAAAGAAAAAAAAAAGAGTAAGAGAAAAGAAAGGTGGCCAAAAATGAGAGATAAAGAATAGTGCCACAAAAGAGAAAAGAGAAAAATAAGAGTAAGAAAGAAAAAAGAGAGATGGCCATGGGAGAAAAAGAATTATGCCATAAGAGAGAAAAGAGAAAAATGAGAGTAAGAAAGAAAAAATAGTCATAAGAAAGAAAAATGAGAGTAAGGAAGAAAGAAAGAATTTTTTTGTATTTTTTAGGGATTAAATGAATTCATTTGCACTTAAAATTTTTACAACATAAAGTTTAGATCATAAGTTTTCTATAGCACCTAATTTGCATAAATTAAAGTTGTATAGCCAAAGTTATGAATTTTTGAAATTTGGAGCCTTTTTATATCAAAGAGCCTAAAATTAACTGTGATTCCAAGATTCAAATGGAACCTTATTCACAGTCATATGGGTTAAAATAAACTTGTGTAAGGCTGCTTTGAATGAAAATGAAAAGAAATTTAAATCTTAAACCTCACAGCTTCATTAGATATATAAAAAAGACTAAAAACTATTGCCTTAAATTTTATAATGGTTGATTTTTGTTGCTATTGATTGGAAATGGTATAAGAATGTTTATATAGAGTATGTTATGACAAAGAGAGCTTTCATGGATAAATGGTTTATGTTTTTACTTGTTTATAAAGAATCTTACCTTAATCTTAATGATATTAAACATACTTTGCCTAGCACTTGTATGTCTTTATTGTAAGAGTATAAGGATGTTTTTCCTAAGGAAATGTCTAAAGGATTACCACCTATAAGAGGTATTAAACATCATGTAAACTTTATGTCGAGAGAAATCATATCAAATAGATTAGCCTATAGAAGTAATCTAGAAAAGACAAAAGAGCTTTAAAGGCAAGTAAAAGAACTTATGGCCAAAGGCTATATTAGGGAAAGCATGGACCCTTATGTTGTGCCTATGTTACATGGACCCTTATGTTATGCCCATGTTACTCATGTCTAAGAAGGATGAATTGTAGAGAATATGCATTGATTGTAGGGTCAATAGTATCACGATAAAGTATCGCTACCCTATCCCTTTATTAGATGATATGTTGGATGAATTGCATAGTGTATATGTGTTTAGTAAAATTGATTTATAACAAAATTCATGTGAAAAAAGGTGATGAATGGGAGACTACCTTTAAGACCAAGTATGGACATTATGAATGGTTAGTTCTAGCATTTGGTCTTACTAATGCACCTATTACATTTGTGAGCTTAATGAATTATGTCTCACATGCTTATATAGATATATTTGTTGTGGTATATTTTAATGACATATTGGTATATAACAAGAGTATAAATGATCATGCTAAGCATTTGAAATCAATTCTAGATGTTTTAAAACAAGAAAAGCTTTATGCTAATTTAAAAAAATGTATCATTTGCATCGACAATGTTTTCTTTCTTGGATATGTAGTCAGTGCTAAAGGTATAGTGGTAGATGAGGAGAAGGTTAAGGCCATCAAGGATTGGCTAATGTAACACCTTTTTTACTTATCCATTTTTAGTGGAATTTTTCTTTTACAATGTAAGATACTAATTTATTTATATCTATTTAACATAACTATTTAAATATTCTTTCACAATCTAAAATTTTACTATGTGTCAACTAAACCTATCTTAACATAATGGATAACGGCATATGATGAAAAAATACTATGATTAGTATATATTGAATATTTGTCCAGAATATTAGGAGCAAGTCAATAACAATACAAACCATATAAAACCATTGGGGATTCAATCTAAAATCACCAAATAACAAAAAGGACTATAATAGTCAGTCCACTATCCAATAAAAAAAAAGTGTCAATAGTCCTTATCTCCATTTCATGGGAATGGAGGAGGCATCCCTTGTAGGATAAAAGGGAGATATTTGTTCTCTAGTTGACATGAAAATAATTGAGATGGTGTGCACCATTTTGTCACAAGATATGGTATGAATATTTTATATCATGTATGCCTATCCTTGTAGAGGGAACTAAATTCACTTTGCCTGTTGTTCTAATGTTACTCTATTAAATTGACATTTAAAAAATATATAAGCCACAATATAATGAGAAATAATTTTCTTAGTAACATAGATATGATTGATACAATATAATAATCATGAAGAAATATCAAGTATTAATTTAAGAAATAACATAAATGGAATACTTTAACAAAGAATAATTAAATTTATAGAAATAATGTAATATTTCGTAATATTCAACATAAATACAGAATAACAAAAATGAAAGATAACAAAGAATCTCAATTACATAAATAGAGAATAACATATGAGTTTTAGGATTCCTAACATATCAGTTAAAAATATGATTCAAATAAAACATTAATAGATTCAAAGTTCATATGCCACAAATAAACAAATATAGACATGATGAAGGAAATAAAACAAACAATTAATTTAAATATTATTTTTCCATGGTAGCTTGACCATAAGGCCTTGGAAACTATCAGGCTTAATACTCAAATCATGTTGCACTACCATTGGTAGACTCAATACCCAAATAATGTTGCACTACCATAACTCAGCAGGCTCACCCTTGTTTCTTTTATTGAGGCATCCCTTAATGGGTATCCAAGGAAAGTCATATCAAATATCACAATAATATGTTATTCAAGACATCATTTGATCAAGATGCAATAGGTGTATTTGGAGAAGAATTACTTTGCATAGCTCTGTGCATAATCATATAATACCAATAGTGTATCAGCGCACAAAAGTTCAAAAAAATTATATTTAAACAATTAAATAATCTTTCCACTTTTTTAAGTCTAGATTTGTCCTAAGGCTCATTTAATGTCCAAAATAGTCTGTAAATCAAGGTCTAAAATTATGGTATAGTAAAGCCATAATTAGCTTGTTTAGATATTAAGAAGGCTTAATAAGGCCCAACAAGTCCAAATGGGTCCAAAATAATGGTCTTCACCGGTCCTAATTAGTTATTTTAAATGTTTTAAATATCTTAATTATTTAAAATTAGACATCTAACATAATAATAACTATCAAGTGCCAAATTTGGCACACATAGGGATCATGGGAGTTAAGATCATGAATTCTAATAGTTGCTTCATTATACCTTGTATGGAAACATAATGAAGTCATAAGCTTTACATAGAGTGTGTGTGATACTAGAGCTTGCTTCAATAATGTAATTGTGTCCCATTTGATGTGTTTAGGCCAAAAGAATCAAGCTCCACCTAGTTACAAGTGTTTGGCCAAGAGAGGGGAAGAATAATAAAAAAGAAAAGTGTGTGAATCTTCCTTTAAGGTAGCTTTTTAACCTTTCTCTCATGCATTGCTTGGATATTTTCTTGTCTTTGAGTACTTGTGTGCATGTTTGAACTATGGAAATGCTCCTAGCTATTACTTGCATGTTATGGTACCATTATATTTCTTGAAATGTGTTTATGAATACAAAGTGGCTTGAATGGGTTTGGTTATGCCAAAAGTCCTTTAGCATGGGTGAGGATAAGCCAAAAGTCCTTAGGAATAGGTGAGACTAAGCCAAAAGTCCCTTGAAAATAGGTAAGGTAAATCCAAAAATCCTAAGGAAGTTAGATGAGGCTAAACCAATACCCTTAAAAGTCTATGTTTAATATGTATGAGTTTATGTGGCAAGGAAAATGCTTTATGTGTGATCACTAATAGCTTAAATATCATACATGAATTCTTTGACATGAATTTGCATCCATTATGTATGTTTGAAAGGGTTAAGAGCTATTGAAATTCTTTGAATCTCACTCTTCCCCAATATATGTCTAACCATGTCTAAGTGAGCCAAGTGGACCAAGAAATAAGGCTAACAACCTTAAGAAGCAAGACTTTGACAAAGGGATAGAGAAATAGGCTTTTTAATAGCATTTTAATGTTAAGAATTGTAACCATGTGATGTATATATGATGTAGACCATTGAACATGTTCAAATGTATGTAAGTATGATGTATGTATTTATTTTAGAACCAAATGAATGAATACATGAGTTTTTGCCACCCATATGCTATTATGTGTGTGTGTATAAATGCAAGTGCCAAGGTGAGAATGAGCTCCATAATGAATCAGACCATTTGGCATGATCATATATGTTGTAATTGTACTTCTAGATGTGCCTATGTGGCTATGGAATGAGAAGAGAGCTTTTTGGTACCTTAAGAACCCATTTTGAACTTCAAAATTGACCAAATTGTGAGCTGAACCAAAGTTTGACCAAATAGTTAAGTTTTTGCATGAAATTTGGCCAAAAAATAAGTCTCATCTACATCTTTTCAAAGTTAAAGAGTACTCAATTTAGAGCTCTGGAGAATTTATTATGATTTTTCAAAATTGTCTAAATTATGTAGAATTGGTGTGGGAATTGTTCATATGGTTAGTTTGCTTCTCTATGTCACACATAGACCAAATGAAGTCCAATACTCATGAAATTTTACAAACATAAACTAGACATCATAATCTTTCCATAGCCACTAAGAGCACCTCATTTGGAGCTCTATAGAGGGAGGAACAAATTTTTAAAATTTCAAGTCCTGGAGCTATCTGAGAACAGACCTAAAGTATTATTCTATTACTTTTCATGGGCTAAATGCTGCTTTTTTGGTTTAGAACTATTTTTATCATTAGCTAACATCTAGAGCTTTCTAGAAAGCTATCATATGCATGATTTCAATTTTTTTAGAATTAGTTAAGAATTTTCAAAGTTCATACCAGAAAGTTGTGACAATAAACCCAAGAGCAAATCTAGTCCTTCTTGAATTTTGGTTCCAAAACCATGATGTACAAGATAATTTGTGATGTTTATGATTTTAATGGATATGTTATGGATGTAAAATGATATGGATGAGCTCACATGGTCCCTAGAACATGAAATGAATTAATTGAGCTTTTCATTATGCAATTATCCACGCATAAAAGTGTCACGCCCTTGCAAATGTGTCACTCACTGAGATTGTTAAAAAGTCTATTGGTTTTTATTAGGGTATTGAACAAGAGAATGCTTTTGACTTGCTTAAAGATAAATTATGCTCTACTCTTGTTTTAGCACCTCTTGATTGTTCTAAGATTTTTTAAATTAAGCATGATGCCTCTCACATAGGATTTGGAGTTGTTTTAATGTAGAAAAGAAGCCAATCACATATTTTAGTGAGAGGTTAAGTGGGGCTGCCTTGAATTACCCACTTATGACAAAAAGTTATATGCACTTGTCAGGACTCTAAAGACATGGCAACACTACTTATGGCCTAAAAAAATTCATGATTCACATGGATCATAAATCCTTCAAGCATCTTAAGGGCTAAGGTATGTTGAATAGTAAGGTATGCTAAATGGTTCAAGTTTATTGAAACTTTTCCCTATGTTATTTGTTATAATCATGGCAAGGAGAACATCATTACTAATGCATTGTCTAGATGGTATGTACTTATTTCTTTATTAAGTGCCAAATTGCTTAGCGTTGAATGCATTTAAGAGATGTATGTTAAAGATGCTGATTTTACTAATGCCTATAATGAACATATTAAGGTTGCCTTTCGTAAATTTTTCAAGCATGATAGATTTCTATTTAAGGAAAATAAGTTATATGTCCTTGCTTGTTCAATATGTGAGTTGCCACTGTGTGAAGCATATAATGATGGTTTAATAGGTCATTTTGGTGTTAGAAAGACCTTAGAAATGTTATATGATATATGAGCATTGTAATTGGCCTAAGATGAAGAGGGATGTTACATGTAAGAAGGCCAAGTTAAGGTCTTACCTCAAGGTTTATACACTCTTTTACTTATTTCTAATGAGCCTTAAGTTGATTTGTTCATGAATTTTGTATTAGGACTACCTAGGAATAGAAATGGATGTGATTCCATATTTGTGGTTATGGACAAATTTGGAAAAATGGCACATTTCATTTCATGTCATAAAACAAATGATGCCATTAATCTAGTTGACATGTTCTTTAAAGGAATAGTGTGTCTACATGGTGTTCCTAGAAGTATAGTTTTAAATAAGGACATTAAGCTCCTTAGTTACTTTTGAAAAGTGTTATGGGGTAAACTAGGGACTAATTTATTGATTTATACTACTTGTTATCCATAAATTAATGGTCACATGAAAGTAATAAATAGGATACTTACATAAATGTTACATATGGTTGAAGAGAAGAATTTGAAAATGTGGGAGGAATACTTGCCATTTATAGAGTTTACAAACAATAAGGCTGATAGTTGTGTCGAACAACCTCAAATAAACTAATTTGAATAAAATTTGCAATATAAAGTGCAACATAGATCATTTCCCTTAGAAATAGATTTTAATATTCAATTAAGCCTTCTAAGTGTAAAAGAATCTAAAAGCTACCTAATTAAAGGGGGTTTTAATTAGATCTAACTAGCTTAAATTTAAATTAAATTAAAGTTCCTAAATGCTAACTAAATTGCATGAATTAACGTAATACCTTTTAGCAAGTGATAGATATGTAACTAGCTTTGGATTTATCTCTTGATATTCATTATCCTTGTAACATCTGGTACCTCTATAAACGTGAGAAATGTAATATCTAGTATCTCTATAAACATACGTAATTCATCAGATACACAAAAAAGTCCCCCAAATAGGATGTTTTCAGGTCCAATAAAACTAGAGTGATAATCTAGACCTTAAATAATGAAGATCCAAGGTCAAAAGGGTCCTAAAAATAAAGTCAAAATAACCAAACAAAATTTAACGAAGATGCAGTGGTATTTTCATAATTTTAGATACTTTTTGGACAACTCATAGGAGAGATTTTTAAATAGAAAAAATAAGTTTTGCCGAGGTTCTCAAAGGCCATAAAAACTATAGGAACCCCCAAAACAGTTAAAACCCCTCTAGTTGATGTTTTATAACATCGGTTGACCTAAACTTTGACTGGTTCATTCAGGAAGGTTTCAAATCTAAATTGAGTTATTCCAAAGGTATTTTATAAGTTAGAGAACCTAAGTTTTATAATAGAAAAGACAGTTCTCAAAAAGGAGCTAAAACAAACTTAAAACAAAAATGCCAAGAAAGTGGGATGGAAAATGGAATTTTTAAGCAACAAAGTTAAGAAACCATGTGATATATGTCATCCTCCCTATCCTCCCTCACTTAGACCGACTTATTTTCTACCTAAATTAGAAAGAAAGACTAACAAGGAGGATGCACAAAAGGGAGGCCATGGAGGAAGGGAAAGTTAGCAAAATGGTATGGAAATCCTTAGTTTTTCAAGCACCTTCCTTCACCAAACTTGTTCCTCTTTTCCTCCTCTTCATTCCTATGGTTTTTATGTTGCATATGGGACTATTTTATGGTTGGTCCAGAGGAGAGAGCTTAGAATTTCAAGGAGGAGCATGAAGCAATGGAAAGAGCTTTTGAAATTGTCTTGAAACAAGGTGAGTTCCCTTGCTCTTCCTGCAATTTTCCCTTATTCTTCTTAGTGTGAGTTTCATCCCACTTAGAGCCCAGCCAAGGGAGACAAAATTCTGACCTAACCAAGGAAGAATCAGAGGTTTTGGAGTGTGAGAAGTAAGTAGGTGCAAAGAAATTCAATTAAAATGCATTAGAAAATAAGTTAAGAAAGTTAGGGATTTTTGTGTACTTTGGCCAAGATGAAGCTTCCTAGTAGTAATTCAAGTTGTCTAATAGCTTACAAAGATTCCTAAGACACCTAGGAAGGCTTACAAGTTGCCACGTTATGAGAGAAATGAGAAAAACTCCATGGGTGCATCAAGGGGAGCATATCTCGACCTCACTAGGAAGAAGCACCTAGGGAGTGTTTTAATTTGTTCCAAGGCTAGAATGGCACTGTATATGATGGAAGAATATGAGAGGAAGCCTTGGAAAAGATTTAGAAAGCCTAGATTATGAGATGGAGGTATAAGCTCAATAATATAGCATAATAAAACAACTCCTACCTAGGCTCTTCAAAATGAGCATGTGATGGCTCTAAGGAGTCTAAATGGAGTCAAGAGACCTAGAATGAAAGAGAAAATAGAGCTAAGATCTTGAATTCTAATAGTTGCTTCATTATGTCTTATATGGAAGCATTATGGAGACAAGTGAGAAAGTGAGCATGCATAGGAGTTGCATAAGACTAAAGCTCATTCCAATGATCTAAGTATGTCTCATTTGATGCATCTTAGCCAAGAGAACTTAGTGCCTCCAAGTTTTAAGGCTTGACCGAAAAGAGGGAGGAAGATTTCAAAGGAAAAGTGTGAAACATTTACTCCAAGGTAGCTCTCTTTCCTTTCTCTCATGCATTCTTGAATGGTTTCTTGTCTTCAGATGTGTGTATGTATGTTTATGCTATACAACATGTTTCTAGCAAATATCCATATGCCATGATACCATGTTGCTTTGTTTATGCTCTTCAAAGATGTTTTATAAATATGTTTTAGCTTGCATGAGCTTGGTAAAGCCAAAAATGCCTTAGCAAGGGTAAGGGTGAGCTAAAAGTCCCTAAGAATGGGTGAGACAAAGCCAAAAGTCTCTAGGAGAGTGAGGCTTAATCAAAAGCTCCTTGAAAGTGGGTGAGGCAAGTTCAAAAGTCCCAAAGAGAATGGGTGAGGCTCTAAGGTAGCTCTCTCTCCTTTCTTTCATGCATTCTTGAATGGTTTCTTATCTTTGGATGTGTGTATGTATGTTTATGCTATGCAACATGTTTCTAGAAAATATCCATATGCCATGATACCATGTTGCTTTGTTTATGCTCTTCAAAGATGTTTTATAAATATGTTTTGGCTTGCATGAACTTGGTAAAGCCAAAAGTGCCTTAGCAAGGGTGAAGATGAGCCAAAAGTTCCTAAGAATGGGTGAGACAAAGTCAAAAATCTCTAGAAGAGTGAGGCTTAATCAAAAGCCCCTTGAAAGTGGGTGAGGTAAGTCAAAAAGTCCTAAAGAGAATGGGTGAGGCTAAACCATTGGCTTGGCAAGCCTATGTATGATGATTATGTTTTCCTGAATGAAAGAAATGCTTCATGTATGTTCATGAAATACTAGATTGCCATGCATTCATCTTTTGATTGAAAAGGGTGAAGAGTTATTGGGATTCCTAGAATCTCACTCTTCCCTACCCATTGCCTAACGTGTCTAGATGGACTAAGTGAACCAAGAAATGGGAGCCACCATACTTGGTGTAACATCCGGTCCCTCCGTAAACGTGAGAGACACAATGTTTGGTTTCTCCATAAACGTCAGAAATGGGCCAGATACAAAAGGAAGTCCCTGAAATAAAAGGAATTGGGGCCAAATAAAATTATGATAAAATTATAAATAATGAAAAATGAGGATTTAAGCCTTGAGTTGCCCAGAAATCAAGGCCAGAGTGATTCAATAAAATTGCCGAAAGGCCAGTGGCATTTTCGTAAATATGGGCACTTTTTGAAAAACTCATAGGAGGGCTTTTTAAATGAAAATTTTGAGTTCTCCAGGGTTCTCAGAGGCCCCAAAAACCATGGGAAACCCCGGGACCAGTGAAGCCCCTCCGGTGTACTCTTTCCGACGTCGGTTGACCCAAACTTTGACTGATTCGTTCGGGAAGGTTTTAGCTCCGATTTGAGTGATTCCAAAGGCATTTTATTAAATTGGGAATCTAAATTTTATGATGAAAAAGACGGTTCTCAAAAAGGAGCTAAAACGAAGCCAAATCGGAAATGCCATTACGAATGGCGAAATTGGAAACCATTTTAAAAAGGAAGCTTCTTTCTTTTTCTTTATATGCCACGTTCTTTCTCTCCTCTCTAAGACCGCCTTAATTCTGCCAAAAACCAGAGGAGAAGCTGCCCTTCTTAGTCGCACAAGAGGAGGAAGATTTTGGAGGAAGAAATTCAAGAAAAAGGTAAGAAACTTTAAGAAATTCTATATCCTTCCTTCTTGAACCTTGCTCCTCTCCTCTCAAGCTTTCTTTCTATGGTTTTAATGGAGAGTTTGGTGCTGTTTTGGGGGCAGAACAGAGAGGAAAAATTCGTGTTTGGAGTGAGGCAACCAAGGAAAGTGAAAAGCAACCAAGAAAGAGCAAGAAAACAAGGTAAAACTTCCATTCTTTGGTAGCTTCTCCCTCCCCCTTCCTCTTGCACGAATTTGGGCACCATGAGCCCAATTTTTAGGGGCTATTTTCTGCCCAATTTATGAAAGGATTAGAGGTTTTGGAGTGCAAGGATTAAGAATGAACCAATAGAATCAAGAAAGGGGCATTAGGAAACAAGATGGAACCATTAGGGATCCAAATGCTCCCTTGGAAATCTGATTTTATATGCATGTTCTTAGACTTAATTGAATGTTTAAACATGCTCCTAAGACCCCTAGAGAGCTTCCCACATGCTCCTCCCATCCAAGAAAGCAAAGAAATTGCAAGAAAAATTAATGAACTCAAAGTTAGAAAAGTGTAGAGCATATAAGGGGATTGTAAAAACTGATTTAATCTATGAGTTCTCTTAGCTATTTAAGTGTTTCCTTGACCTCCTACAACTCTTAACAACCTCCCTAAATGGTTCCCCCATCAAGGAAAAAATCAAGAAGCCATGAAATCCCATTTATGCTCTAAGTTTCGGCCAAGTAAGGATGGCATAGTTAGGGAGAGTTTTAAATTGTTTCAATCCCATTTTTGAGTCATATATGGTGAATGAATGTGAGGGGAAACCTTGGGAAAAATTTAGGAAGCTTAGAGAATGAGTTGGTGCTTTAGGTTCTATATTATGACCTAAGGAAGTAACATGATGTTAGGCCCTTTGTTTTAATGATATGATGACTCGAAAAGGTTTAAAAGGAGTCAAGAATCATAATTGAAAAGAAAGAATGAGGCCTAGAAGTCATTTGATGGATGTTGCTTCATTAGGTGTGATTATGGACCATAATGGAGCCTATAGAGCAATCTAGTGTTTTATCAAGTGATTTAGCCTTAGAATATATTTCATAGACCTAATTGGCTCCCATAAATTGTATCTAGGCCAAGAGAAACTATCTCCACCAAATTGTGGGTGTGTGGCCAAAAGAGGAGGCTTGAAAGCTAAGGAAAAAGTGTGTGAAATTATACAAGGTAGCTCTCTCCACCTTCTCTCATGCATGGATGTGTGTTTAGCTTGTTTTAGAATGTGTGTATGTGTATTTTCAAGCTAAGAAAAGTATGCTAGCATGCCTTTATATTCCATGATCCTTGATGCCATGTAATATTTTAAATGAATCTATGATGTTTGTATGAGTTTACTTGAGTGAGGAGAGGCCAAGAACTCTTCCCTTTGGTGAGGATGAGCCAAGAACCCTTAAGCTTGGTTGAGACATAGCAAAGAGTCTCCCAAAAGCAAAGTGGGCTCCCAAGAGTATGGTTGAGTCCAAAACTCTTAAAGAATGGGTGAGGCAAGTCCAAAATCCATAAGGAGAAGTGTGAGGCCAATCCAAACACTTAGAGAACTCTTGAATGTCTTGTATGATTGATTCACATGCCAAGGTTGCTTTGAAAATGTCCATGACTTCCATTTTTCCATACATGCATTTGAAAAGCTTGCTTTGTACATATTATGTGTGATTGAATGGGAGATGAGCTATTGGGATTCTTTGAATCTCATCCCCTCCTCTCCAATGATCTAACATGCTAGGTGGATCAAGTAACTATAGTGAAGGGAGCCAACATCAATGAAGAAGGAAGAATGACAAGTCTATGTCTAGCTTTTATCCTTTTTGAGCCATAATGATGTATATGATTATTGTAAATGGCACATGACCCTTGAGACACATGTAAATATGATATTATGTGATGTATACATGTATGGATATGATGTGTGAACTTTAGAAATGAATTTGGGTATGTAATGCCAAGTTATGCAAATTGGAAGTTTGATGCAAATGTGTATAAATGTGGGTTGAATGGCCAAAATGAGATGCATGAGGTTTGGGACCCTTTGGGCAGCTCACACAAGTCTAAAATATGCTTTTAAACTTGCCCAAAAGGTGCCAAGACCAAGGGGAATCCATTTGGCAATTTTGGTACCCAATATGGAGCCAAAATTGACCATAATGGAACCCTATGCCATTTTTTGGCCAAATGAGTTATTCTTGCCCTGAAACTTGTCATGAAATTAGGTCTCATTAAGAGCTTTTTGGGAAGCTAAAGATCATAATTTTCGGAGACCTAGAGAATATTTGATGAATTTTCAAAGTTGGGATTTTTCATGGATTTTGGTATGGGTACTGTTCATACTGGCAGTTTTGAATTCTGTGTCACCCGATGGCCAAATGGTATCCAATGCTTATGAAATTTTATATGCATAAACTAGAGGTCATTAGCTTTCTGTGGCCACCGAGATCACCTCATTTGGAGGTCTAGAGAGGAAGATATGCATTTTCGAAGGTTCTGCCCAGTATTAGACATCTTGCCAGACCCGAGGTACTGTTCCATCGATTTTCGGGAGTTTGGCTTGATGAACTGATCTGGAGATATTTTTCCTCTCTATTTAACATCTACATCGTTCCATAGTGATATCATTTGCAAGCATTGGATTTTTTTGGAATTAGTTAGACATTTTTGAAGTCCATATCAGTAAACTGTGACAGTATCAAGAGCCCCTCCGACCAGTAGATGATTTCGCGTGTCAAACACATTATATATGAGATTTTAAGACTTCTACATATTTTTTAGCATGAAGTAGACGTCTTAAGCTTTCCAGAATGACTGATATTACATGTTTTCGATTTTTCTAGATTTAGTTGTGAATTTTCAAACTTTGCCCAGAAATGAGGCCAAGTCTGCCGAAAATGAATCTACATGTCTCATATCCCTTTTTGGTTTCCATGGGTTTAAAGCTAGTTTTTGTGATTGAAATGAGTTCTAATCATGCAAATAAATATGAGGATGCATAGAATGAGCTCACACAGTCCACGTGACACCAAATGGGCTTTTGGATATGATGACTTGCAAATAGAAGTCCAAATCTTCATGCCTCCTTTATGAGAATTATGTGTATGTTTCATGATAATTATGCTATTCAAAGGCATGAGATGAGCTAGAATTATGGTGTTACACTTGGGAGCAAGAAGATTAACAAAGGAGTTGTTATTTGTTCATTTTGTATCCATAACATTGTCAAATAATGTACTCCTATGATGTATATGATGCATAAACCCTTAAACAGTTGTAAAAGTATAGATATATGATGTATGTATGAGAATTGGACCCATATAAGTGATAGTGTATGTTTTTGACATGGAAATGCAAGATGATGCATGTATATGTTCCTTGTGTATATCATCAAGTGGGAGAGTGAATTTGTGAGGTCTGGGTTTTTTGACCCTTAGGACATGTTAAGTAGGCTATTTTTATGCTTTCCCATATGCTCAAGTGGACTTGGAAAAGCTAGAAGCCAAAGTGGACCATTTTTTACCCTTTGAGAGGCATAAAAATGCCATTATGCAACCTTATATCACAAACTAACCAAATTGACGAATTTTCCCATGAAATTTAGGATGTGTATAGGTCTCATTTAGGGCTTTTTGGTAAGCTAAAGAACAAATTATTTGGAGCTCTAGAGAATTAATTATGAATTTCCAAAGTTGGCAAAAAGCTATTGAATTAGCCTTGTTCTGTTCATATGGTCAATTTTTTCTCCTATGTCATCTGGGGACCAAAAATGGTATCTAATGGCTATAACATTTTACAAGAATAAACTAGACTTAATAAGCTTTCCATGGCCACTAAGATCACCTCATTTAGAGGTTTGAGCAGAGAGATATGAATTTTTGAACTTTAGAGTCAGTACTAATAATGCAGTATTACCTTGGTAATGTTCCATCAATTTTGAGTAGCTAGACGTTCCTATTTTGGTTTGGAATTATTTTTAACCTCAAGTTAATATCTGTAGCTTTCTAGAATGGTATAGTTCACTAGGTTTTGCTTTTTCTAGAATTAGTTATGAATTTTTAAATTTTATATTAGTAATTTGTGATGGCAAACTTGGGCAGGTGGACCTTTGATGCTTTTCTATTGTCAATCATGGCCCAAATGATGTTTTCATGGCTTAGAATGATTTGTAACCTATAGTGGACATCTAGAGCTTTCCAAAAAGCTATCATTTATCTAATTTTTATTTTTGTAGATTTAATTATGAATTTTCACAGTTGATGATAGAACTTGAACCCTGGAGCCCGAGACTAACCTTGTATTTTTTAGTGTGGATGTCCTAAGCTCAGGAAAAATGGAATATTTTGGGATGGTTCTAACTTGTATACATGTATTTGGAATAGAAAATGATATGGACAAGTTCATGTGGCCCACAGAATATGAAACAAAAATTTTAAGTTCAACGTAACGCAAAATAATCCACTATTTTATTCCATTTTCTTGTAGAAATTGCTATACCAAGGGAGTTGAGTTATGGAAATGAGTAAGAAAGGCTAGAGAACTATGGTGTTACACTTTTAGTTACCAGAGCAAAGTTCCAGGCCTTCTAAGGGTGTTTATGGCTTGAGGATGTAGCGATAAGGCTATGTAAAGGCTTGTATAGTTATGAAAAGCCTGGTATGAGACATTTTGGGTGTCTAAAAGTGGCCTATGTCTACAGTTATGCTAAGTGAGTTGTGGAGTGGTGTTACTGTAGGTAGTGAATATTAGGAGAGGTTGGCCTCTAGAGTTGCTACAACAGAGTTGAGTGATCCTACGACTAAAGCTATATGAGTTATGATAGCTCACTGGGATCAATGGTAAGCCGTGCGTATGAGCAACGAGATATTTCTACGTAGTTGCTAAAGAGGTTTACTTAGAGAGATTATAAGAGGCCTAATCCTCCCTGGTTACCACACCCATACCATTCTAAGATGTTTTGCCTAATGTAGAGTCAAACATTGATGCAATATAGCATATGGTGAAACTGCTACTATACAGGATTAGCTTAGAGGGGAGATGAGAAAGAGAGTTATTTCCCCTAGCCATGTCAGCCAAATGTCCAAATGAATTAGAAAGTTATTCCCTTAAGCTAGAGGCCAGAGTCTCTAGGCAATACTCCAAAGAGCCTTGATAGCCCAGGTGTACTGTTTGGCTATACATGAATAATGTAAAAGGTAGAAGCTGTTAGCCTTGATGGTTGGCTACAAAGGCAATTGAAGCTCGAATCATGTAGCTAGAAAATAAGTACCAGTGATGATGGAGTGTATTGCCATATGGAAGGCCTTGTTGGTCATATTCAAATTAATATAAGAAATGAATTGTTATAGGGTTAGACAAAGCCTAAAGAATAAGACCCCTAGTGTAAGCATGATAAAAGAGAGATTAATGACCCACTAGCAGATGCCGAGAGTAATTAAGTAATAAATGAGCAGAAGGCCTAGTACATGAGTCTAAGAAAGAGACTAGCTTAGCTTATGAATGAGCCCAAGCATGTCTAAGATTGAGTAGCATCCAGAGTTAACCGATTAGATACGAGCATAGTAAGGTTGTTGAGCTCCGCCTACAAGGCGTTGACTATAACATTTGAGTTTTTGTAGAAACAAGGATTCAAGGTTTTAGAATTTTTTTAAATCTTTTCACTATAGACAGGATGCCAACTTGCTATAGCAAGGATGCCAATTTGCTATAGCGAGTTTGGGGCCATACAAAATCTAGGGAACTTCTCGCAATAGCGCCAGCTGTAGCGAGAATAGTTGCGAAGCTCTCACAATAGCAAGAGGTGTCTCTTGCTATGGCAAAACCTACTTAAGAAAACACTAAGGAGGGATTTTTAAATGGAAAGATTGACTTCCTCGGGGTTTTCAAAGGCCCTAAAATCCATTTAAACCTTTGGGATGGTTTAAAACCCCCATGGTGAACGATTTCAGCAAAAGGTTTACTCAAAATTTGACAAACAGTTCAGAAAAATTTTAGATCCAAATTGTGTGGTTACAAAGCCAATTTATGGGTTAGAGAACTTAAATTTTATGATGAAAAAGATGATGTCCAAAAAAGGAGTTAAATGAGCCCAATGAGACAAAACCAAGAAATAAGGACTAAAGTGCAAAATGAAAAGTTGCAAAAGTGATTTGGTGCTCCTTAAAAATGTCCAGAACTCTCCCCTACCTCTTGACCAACTTTTAGTTAGCTGAAAATAAAAAGAAGCACTACTGAGAAGGACGCACCATGGGAGGAGAAAAAAGGGAAGAAAGACTCCAAGAAAAGGTAAGGAAATTCATGATTTTTCATGGTTCTTCCCTTAGTAACTTGGTTCCCCTCCTTCCCACCTTTCTTCCCATAGATTTATTGAAGTGTTTGGTTATGTTTTGAGCCATGTCTAGAGGAAAGGAGTTCAAAATTCAAGGGAAAGGCCAAAGCAAAGAAGAAGACTCTTGGAAAAGGCTTGAATCAAGGTAGATATCCTAGCTTTCCATGCTTTCTTCTTTTTGCTTTTTGAGAGATGATTTTTGGCCTTCTAGAGAACCACCAAGAGGAAGTAAAATCTGACCTAAATAATCTTAGGAATTAGAGTATGGGAAACAAGAATATGTAAAGAAAATAAAGAAAAAGTCAATGAAATGCAAGATAGTAAGGCTAGGGATTCAATAACTTAAGCTGATATCTAATTTTATCCAAAAGTTCCTAAGCCTAAGTAAGTATTTGTATGAGCTCCTAAGACCTCTAAGGAGCTTCCCACATGCATTGTAACCAACGTAAATTTCATAAAATGACAAAATAAGCTGTATAAAAGCAATTATTCTGAAATGAGCTAGATAGTGTCCTAAAAAAATTGGATAGAGTCTTAGGCTCCTAAAAATAATAATTCCAAGCTCAGATGGAAAGAAAAATGGAGCTAAGAAGGTGAAACAAATTGTGATGAAAATTGACAAAAGGTAATGGCATTTTTGTAAATAAGTACAACTTTTGGAAAAACACATAGGAGGGCTTTCTAAATGGGAAATTTGAGTTGCCTAAGGTTCTCAGAAGCCCTAAAAAGCATGGGAAGCCCTGGACTGGTAAAGCCACTCCGGTGTATGTTTTCTAATGGCAGTGAGCCCAAATTTTGACGGACTCTTTTAGTAAGGTTTTTGCTTCAAATTGAGTGATTCCAAAGGCATTTTATTAAATTGAGAACCTAAATTTTATAATAGAAAAGACATTCCTTAAAAGGGAGCTAAAATGAAGCTGAAACAAAATTGTCATTATAGAAGGATAAAATTGAAATTTTTGAAAAAGTGTATTTCTTGAAGCTTCCAGGAACCCTTTTTCTCCCACCTTCTTAAGCATGACTTCCTCTGCCCAAAATGTAGAAAATGACCTGCTCTCTTAGGTGCACAAGAAGAAGAAGAAAAGGGGGAAGAAAAAGGCAAGAAAGATAGGTAAATTTATGGAATTTTATGCTTCTTTCTCTTCCAATCTTGCTTCCCTCCTTCTTTGCTTTCTTTCTATGATTTTCTTAAGATTTTTGGTTCTATTTTTGGTCCAGAACTTAGAGGGGTAGTTCAAAAATTTTAAGGAGAGACAAACCAAGAAGAAGAAGCCTTGAAAGCACACTTGAAACTACAGTAAAAGCTTGTTGTGGTTGCTTCTTCTCCTTACTCCATAGATGTGTGTAATTCAACCAAGAATAGAACCATATAGAGGGATGATTTTCTATTTAAAAATAAGAGAGGAACTAGGGTTTTAGACCATGAGGAAGAGGAATATGACAAGAAATTCCAAGAAAAACTAATAGAAATCAAGTTAGGAAAGTGTGGTGTTTCTAGGGTTTTATGAAATCTGATTTTGTGTGAGTAATTCCTTGGCTATTTGAATATTTTTTTGAGCTTCTAAGACCCCTAGAAACCCTCCCAAGTGGCACCCCATCAAGGAAAAATAAAAAAGTCTAAGAACCCCATTTATGGTGCTTGTCTTAGCCTAGGCTAGTTCTATAGGCTAGGGTGTGTTTTAAATTGTTCTAGCCTTAGTTTGGAACTTTATATGATGTTAGAAGATGGGAGAAACCATTGGGAAACATTTAGGAGCCATGGATTGGAAGATGGAATAATAGTGTCCATAATAGTGCCTTATGAAGTAACTTGATTTTCCAATTGTACAAGTGAATGTGTGAAGGCTTGAAGGACCTTAAATGAGTCCAAGAAGTCTAAAAATAACAAGAGAATGAATCCTAGAACTTGAAATGTGAGAGTTGCTTTGATAGGCCATTTATGGAACCATTATACCACTTATGGAATCAAGTGTGTGTTCAAGAGTAAGTTTAGTGTCTTGGCTTGCTTTAAGTGTGTAACTATGTGTTGTTTATGATATTTAGGCCAAGAGAACATACATCTACCTGGGTGTGCTTGTGGGACCAAAAGAAGGAAGGAAAAGGATAGCTTGTATAAATCTAAGGTAGCTCTTTACCTCATTCTCATTGCATTCTTATGTGCATATGTATATCTTTATGTGTTTGTGCTCTTGTAACTTGATGACATGCCACTTGATGCCTTGACATTACATTAGTACCAATGTGTTTCTGTGAATGGCCTTGGTCATGGAAATGGCTCATAAGGGTAAGGTGATGCCAAAAGTCCTTTTAATGAAGGTGAGGAGATGCCAAAAGTCTCATGATATGGGTGAGACAAGGCTAAAAGTCTCTTGGAAAGGTGAGGCTAAGTTAAAACTCCCTAGGCTGAGAGTGAGGCAAATCCAAAAGTCCTAGAAATAAGGTGAGGCAAAACTAAAAGTCCCTAGAGCATGTTCTTGGCTTGAATGTGAATAAGTGGTATGGAAATTGTGACTTTGCATACTTTATAGTTGCCAAACTTTCTATACATATGCTTTGATATATATGTGCTTTGAATGTGTGTGTGAATGAGTGTGTGAGCTATTAAGATTCAAGGAATCTCACTCCCCTTCCCTCCATTATCTTGAAATGCCTAGGTGATGTCCAAGAAGCAAGGAAGGCAAGCCAAGAGCATTGAAAAGTCATACTTTGTACATTATGTAGCTTATTATGTATTTGAATACCAAAGTTACTTTGTACATATTATTTTTGAGATGTAAACTCATGGACAAATGTAATATGATGCATGACTCTTTTGTAGACCATATGTGGCATGAAATCTATGGAAATGGAAATTTTGGCTTCTTGATGGCTTGATGTATTAGTGCATTAATGGAAGTGGAATAGCCAAATTAAGATGCATGTGGTTTGGGGCCACTTGGGCAGTTCATACAGGTCATGTTCATGCTTTTAAACTTGCACAAGAGGTGCCAAACTCAAAGAAAGGCCATTTGGACCAAAGTGATACTGTATGAGAGGCAAAATTGACTATTTTGGTGAGCTATGTCACTTTTTATCCAAATGATTTCTTCTTGGTCTAAAATTTAGCATGCATCTAGAGCTTTTTGAGAGATTTTTGGGAAGCTAAAGTGCAAAATTTTTGGAGGCCTATGGAATATTTGGTGAATTTTCAAAGTTAAAAATTTTTCTAGTTTTGGTTCAGTGCACTGTTTATTCTGGTCTGAAATGAAACTCTATCACTCATAGGGCAAACGATGTCCAATTGCCATGAAAGTTTATAGGGAGAAACTAGACTTTCCTTGACATGTGCCAATTGGAAGCACCTCATTTGGATGTCTAGAGAGGGAAATATTAATTTTTGAAGTCACTGTCCAGTATTAGGCGACCAGTCAGACCCATGTTACTGTTTGATTTATTTTTGGGGTCTGAATGTTCTTGGATTGATATGGAGTTATTTTTTCCCTCTAACTAACATCTATAGCTTTTTAGATTGGTATCATTTATATGGATTGGATTTTTGTGGAACTAATTGGACATTTTCAAATTTTGTGACAGTAAACTATATTAGTATCAAGTGGCAGTCTGACCTTTGTGGCTATTTCATTGTCAAACATAGTCCAAATGAGTGGCTGAGACTTATTTTTATGTATAGTTAACATCTAAAGCTTTCTAGAAAACTATGGTTTGTGTGATTTTGATTTTTCTATATTTAGTTATAATTTTTCAAAGTTGACCCTAAAATCTATCACTATACAGCCACGATGAATGAAGAAAATTTTAGGGTTTTTGACCCTTGATCCATGGTTTATATGAAATTTTGAGATGTTTATGACTTATATGGATGGAAAATAATTAGAGAATGATGTTGGGGAACTCACGAGGTCCATATAACGCGAATTGAAAAAAAATTTACCCCAACATAATGCTATAAAAGTGTTATTTTCATACCTTTCCTCATTTTTTGTCTTATGAATGTGCTCCAATTGCCCGAAATGGAAAAGTATGATAATAAAAAAATATGGTATTACATGTATCTCCCATCAAGGAAAACAAAATCACTTCCATTGGTGCTAAAGAAAGCATTGTCTCAGCTTAAGAGGGTTGAAGCACCTAGGGAGTATTTTAATTTCTTCCAAGCTTAGAATTACATCATATATGATGGGAGAGTATGAGAGGAAGCCTTGGAAAAAGTTTAGAGAGCTTAGAAAGTGTGATGGAGGTGTAGGTTTCATATTGTAGCATAATGAAACAACATATAGCTAGGCTCCTCAAATTGAATGTGTGATGGCTCTAAGGAGTCTAAATAAAGTCAAGAGTCATAAATTAAGGGAGAGAATGGAGCCAAGATCATAAATTCCCAAGGTTGCTTCATTAAGTGCCTTATGGAAGCATAATTGCACATTATAAGTGCCAAGGCTATTCTAGAGTGTGTGTGGCTTTAATAAATGTTTCAAGAGTATGATTAGATCCCATTTGATATGTTTAGGTCAAAGGAATCAAGCTCCACCTCCTTGTAGGTGTTTAGCCAAGGGAGAGAAAGAAATTATAAAGAGAAAAGTGTGTTCTTATGTATAAGGTAGCTTTCTCTCTTTTCTCTCATGCATGCTTAGGTGTTTTCTTATCTTTGAATGTGTGTGTGTATGTTTAAGCCATGAAAATTTTTTTTAGCAAGTATGTATATGCCATGGTACCATGATGTTTGATTTATGTGCTTGAATGATATTTTATGAACATGTTTTGGCTTGTATAAGCTTAGTGAAGCCAAAAATCCCTTAGCTAGGGTGAGGATGAGCCAAAAGCCCCAAAGAGTGGGTGAGATAAAGCCAAAAGTCTCTAGAAAGAGTGAGGCTTAGTCAAAAGTCCTAAAAAAAATGGGTGAGGCTAAACCATTGTCTTGGCAAGCCTATGTATGATATATGTGGCTTCTTTGTGACACCCTAAAAATTTATTAAGGTGCTAATCATAGATTCGGATTTAATTAAGAATAATTAATATGGAATAATCGAGTAAGTTAAGTGAATGGAAATTTTAGAGAGATAAATTATTAATATGATTTTGAGATTTAATTAGGATAGAAACTTCATCTAGGCCTAAATTAATGTAGGAGATCATGATAAGAGGCTAATGGAGGCCCTATAAGTTAGGTGCAGACCCAATCTGATTCAATGTGATAGAGGCCAAAGATCCACCTTTTATAGGCTCTTATAATTGGCTCAACAACCTTTGTGCAGACCCAAATCTTTGAGCTCTTAAAACTTGACCTAACCCAATTAAAACCTATCAGCCCAACACATGAAAGCTGGCCCAACAAAGCTTAAATCTAAAGCCCATTTGGAGTTGGATCTTTGGAGCAGCCCATAACCCATAGAAAACCCAACTTAAATCCTAAAAACTAACCTAGCCACCCCCCATTCTACAGAACCATAAGGAACACACTCAAAATTCAGAGGTCCAAAGGAGAAGTTAGGGTTCTTGGCATATTTCTATCATTTCCCACTTCTAGAGCAAGATTCAGCCAAGGTAATAGTTATATAACTTAATCCTCTCATCTTTCTCTTTAATTTGACCCAATTAATGTTCTAATTGGAGCACTTTCACCCATACCCAAAATCTAAAACTTGTCATTTGATGTTTCCATGGTGAAATTTCGTAGGTTGAGGCTAGGGCTGATATTAAGTAAGTATAAACTCTTCTTTTTGAGGTATTTCTAATGGTTTAAGACCCCCAATGATTGGATTATAGTATAGGTATTAATTTTTCACAAATTTGCTTAGGATTTAGGGTAATATATTGAAGTTTCTGGTAGAGGACACGTCTATTCCGAATTTTGGGAATTAGTAATGGCTGGGAAGATTTTTGTATCACTGGTGGCTTTTGCAAATTTGTCTACAAGTGAGGTAACCGGAGTTTACGCTAATTCCATTCATATGTCTATTTTAATTTGGTATTTGCTGCATGATTATGATTTTGATGCTAAATGAATTGGTTGGCTATCTGTTATATGTGATTGGACCTTGTGAGTCCATGGTGGAGTTGTAGTGCAACTGCCACCTGTGTATGTGCTTCGATCAGGCACTGAGTTATGATCAAACCCTAAATGCACTGAGCCTTGGTTGTGCTCATTGGAGAGTTAGTGCCGTGGACAGGCCTCTCCCGGTGTTATTGGCCTATAACATGTGAAATTGTGATTGCTAGTATGGGATAGTAATCATAGATAGCCTAATTGTTTCAATTACTGATATGACTGGTATGTTTTCTGATGCTTATATGAAATTATGCATATATATTAATTAAACTGGAATATATGAATGGAATTTGCCTTGGTTACTGAGATTTGCATCTCATCCCATTTCATGGGCTAAATATTTCAGGTGAAGGTTCTTCGGTAAGGATAAGGGCAAGTAAGTGGATGAACATCCATGAGCTGAGGCCTGGTGTGGGGAGCTACACTTGGTCTGAGTGGAATAGAGTAGATGTTAATTTTGTTAACCTTTGTATAGCATCATCATGTATCTGTATTACCAAGTGTAGGAGTTTGTATTTTGATAACATAGAATGTAACCAATAAGAAATAGGCTTCATATTAGTTGTTAATGGATGTATGATTTTATGACACTTATTATGGCTTATAAACTTATGTTTTAACTGACTATTTAAGTAATAAAATTATATGATATATTGATTGTGGATTTGAGCTAGCGATGCATGAATTTTCAGATGAAAACATGATTGAATGACCATTGTGAGAAATTTATAAATTTACTGATATAAGACCAATGAATGAGTAGGAGAATCCACCTTTAAATGTGGGATGGGTAATGATATAATGGCTGGTGCAAATCAGCTAGATAGATGCTATTAGAATCTCATAATAAGTGGGAGAGTGGCCCTAGAGAGCCCCTAGATAAAGAGTGGAGAGTATGAGACAAGATTTTAGGAGTTGTAAGATCAGAAGACATTTCGTAGCTGCCAAAATATTATTAGCCTCGGCCAATAGAGGCGAAGTTGCCCAGGGAGAATACCAGAGACCAATTCGCCACGGTGAAAAGTGAAATTAGCTACGGCAAAATGTAAGAGGCAAAACTGGGAGCCATTTAGAGGGTAATTCACCGTGGCTAAATGGGAATTGGCCATTGCGAACTTTTATGAGAATTTGTCAAGCGTTCCAGAGGGGAATTAGCCGTAGCAAAAGGGGGAATTGGCCGCGGCTAAGAGAGGTGAGCGAGGTAGGTTCCAGGAGGCTTTCTCACTGCGGTGCCATATGTGAAATTTGTGAAAATAAAGAGTGAATCCGAGTGCAATCGGCCGCAGCGCAAGGACATTTAGCTGCAGCTAATGCTCCCAAACCTTCATTCTAACCTAGAAATCTTGGTTTTTCATATGGTAACCCCAAGAGATGACTTAGAAATATTAGTAGAAGATTCTTGTGAGTTGAAATTAATGGGTAATAGAATCAAAGGCTTATAAATGAATGTTTGCTTCCCTGATGTACATGAGTGCTTGTAACTATATGGTTGATAACTCTAATAACATTAAGGTTTAAATTTTTCTATATTTTCTGAATGTAATTAGTCGTAATGTATTGTAACCCCAATTTATGATTATTAATCACTATTTAACCTTAATTACAATGATTAGAAGTTAGGGTCGTCACATTCTTGAATGCAAGAAATGTTCCACGTATGTTTATGAGTTCCAAGATAGCCATACATGCATTTTAAGACTTGAATTTGCATATATTATGTGTGCGTGAAAGGAAGTAGAGCTATTAGGGTTCTTAAAATCTCACTCTTTCCTCCCCAATACCTAACATGCCTAGGTGGATCAAGTGAGTAAGGAAATGGGAGCCACCACACATGGAAGCAAGGAGATTGACAATGGAGTTGTTATTATTCTTATTGTAACCATAATGATGTCAAACGATGTAATGCTTGACGATTGTATTGCACAATCTCAAATGAAACTAGGTTGGAAAAAAGGTTATAGATAATGCTACAACCTAAGTCATTTTCTAAGGAGTTTTTGCCTCTAATTACTTGTAAAAAAGTATTCCAATTATCACTAAATGAAAATTGTTTAGGGGATTTTGAATTACTGAAATTTAATTGAATTAAATGAAAAATAACAAAAGCTAAAAGCTTAAGACTAAGTGAAGCAAACAACTAGGAAAGTGTAGTAACTAGCCTTTAGATGGACTCCCTAGAATTCAATTATTCTTGCTTCATTTCTAATGTACCAAAATTTGATTTAAACTTTTACTCATTAGTGTATTCTCCATAAGAACTCTTGAATTACCATCCAAGACTCAATTCAATAATAATTCAAGGATTTTGTAACCACAAGGAACCTTGAATAATTAATCGATTGAGTTAGGCACAAGAACACACAATAACAAATCCTAAACGCTCAATAAATTCTATTAAATAATCCACTTAAAATGCTAATCAACTAATTAGATTAATAATTCCTCAATGCACAACAATTGCACAAAAATTTCAGCCACTTAATTCAATAACCATTGCATCAATTGGTCTAAAAACAAGAGGAATTTAATAGCAAATTGTGTAGCCACTAAGTCTGGACTTTCCACAAACATTTAGGGATCAAAATTAACATTCAAATAGCAAATTACAACCAATTTGAAATTCAAATTAATCTAGTAAATTCTAACAACTAAATTCCTAAATAAATAAGCTAAACCTAGTCAAATTAATAAAGGAAACAATGCTAAAATTAAAAGATTAAGCAAGGAGAATTTATCCAATTGGGAGAGGCAATTTGGAGCTCAAATCTACATCAAGGGAGGTCCAATCTTTAGCTATTTACTAAGAGAAAATCAAGCTACCATGGAAAAGATAAATGAAAGACAATGGAGGAGGGAAGAAGCTAAAATCATTAAGCCTCTTGAATCAATTTCTTCTCCCCTTCCTTTCGCGTCTTTAGAGGTCATAACCCAGCTCCTCTTTCCCGTCTTTTTTCGCTTTCTTCTCCAATTACTTTCTCTGACTTTTTTTTGCATTTTTATTCCCTCATCCTTTTTTGCATTCTGCCCTTATGTATTTTAATAAATCATGTGCCCCTCTCATGCCTTACTTTCACATGCTGCTTCCTTCTTATCAAATAAAATACTCGTTGCTTTATTCTTACTATGAATCATGTGGCTTTTAAAATTTGCTCGCTATCTATACTCATAGCTCAAGCTCTATACACTATTCATATGGTTTATTTAATTGCTCCCACATCACATCCCACGTAATCTCCTTCCAACTCATTTGTTTGCTATTAACGTGCAGCCTATGGCTCTTTTCAGCTCTCCAAACCTATGGCTTCTTCCTTTGTTGATCCCAAGCTTCCCACGTTTCTATTGGACGTTGCTGCATGGTTTGGTGCCTTGTGCTTACATGGAGGAAGAGGAAGCTGCTATATGTTAGTTGCATGGCTTATGGATGCCACTTTTTCTTCTTTCATGTTGCCTCTATGTGATTGTATGTGTGCTTTTCTCCTTATGCAGCTGCCAATCACGATTTCCATGTCAAAGTCTTGCTAACTTATGGTGGCTTTTTTTGTTTTAACCTTCTCCATTTTGCCATATGAAACCTTCTTCTCCAACTCATGCTTCTTGATCACGTTCTACTCACGAACCCATGGCTTGCTTTCTTAAATGTAAACTCGTGCCTTTTAATCTATGTAAGCTCCCTATTTCTCACCAAAATAGAGCATCATCCACATTTCATCCACATTTTTCTCTTCAAGCTCAGGTGTGCATGTGATTGAACATGTTTGATGGTGTGTGTCTTTCCCTTAGCTGCCATATCCTTCAACTCGTAGCCTCAGTGAATGTTTATCCTATGTGAATCAGCCATGCATGTGTGTGTGGATGTAGAGAGGTGGATAAGTGAGTTGTGTGAGTGTGTATCCACATGCATGAAACTTAAGAAGTGAGTGAATATGATGACGTGGCTGCTACATGTGTAATTGAGTGTTGATGAAAACTGAATGCTTATAACCCATAAATGTGAAGGAGTCAACATGCCCCTTGCATGAATGTGTTAATGTGGCTGAAGTGAATCAATGTAGAGAATAAATGAATGATTAAGTGTAAGTGTGTTTAAGTGAGGGGAAGGAAGAACTTGAGTTCATGAGGATGGATGTATGCTACATGGAGCCTTGTGAAAATGCCATGTGTGATTCCATGGAAACAACGCATTTCTTCTCTTCCATTCTTCCAACCTTTTGCATTTCTCCTTCAAATCCATCTCTCCAATTAAATTTTATTTACCCATTGAAATCTACAAAATAATAGGAAATATTTAATAGGAAAAATTCATCAAATTAATAAAAAAGTATTTATGCATTAAAATTCTAAAATCTTGTAAATAATTTCCTTAAGTGCAGAAATGGCTACTAAAATCAAATTCGACCTAATTAAACCCCTAAAGCCATATTTGATCATTAAAATGCTTAAGTTAAGGAGAATAAAATATATAAAAATCATGTTTATCAATGTCATGATGTATATGATGTATAACATTTTGAACATGTGTAATTATATGGATACGTGATGCATATGTGAGAATGGATAATATTTGAATAATATGACATGGTTTTGACATTGAAATACAAGAATGGGAATGTTAGACTCTTATGTATAGTAATGAGTGGGGTAGTGAATTTGTGAGATCTGGGTTTTTGGACCCTTTAGACATGTTTAGAGGTTTGTTTTGATGCTTTCTCACATGCTCAAGAAGTCATGGATAGGGTAAGAAAGCATTTGGACACATTTTGGTGCTTATAAAGCTTATTTTGGCACCCTATGTCGCAAATTGACCAAATGGAGGAATTTTTTCATGAAATTTGGCATGGATCTAATTTTCATCTAAAGCTTTTCTTAGAGCCTAGAACCTTATTATTCAGAACTCTAGAGAATAAATTATGAATTTCTAAAGTTAAGAAAATTCTTAGATTTGGCATTTGCATTATTCATAGGTTAGTTTCTTCTCTCATGTCATTCATAGGCCAAATGAAGTCTTATTGCCTTGAAATTTTATAAGAATAAACTAGACCTTATAAGATTTCTATAAGATAAAGATGACCCCATTTGGATTTATATTAAGGGAGATATGAATTTTTGAAGTTGGAACTTACTGTTAGTAATGCAACAGGACCCCCATACTATTCCATTGATTTTAGTTAGCTTAATGTCATTTTTTGGATTTAAAGATATTTTTTCCTTAAATTAGAAATTTGTAGCTTTCTAGATTGGCATAGTTTATTTGATTTAGATTTTTATGGAATTAGTTATTAATTTTTAAAATTTATATCAGTAAACTATATTAGAACTCCAAGACAGTCGGACCTATGATGCTTTTCTATTGTCAATCTAGTCTAAATGATGTTTCATGGCTTGGAAGTACTTTTAAAATAAAGCTAACATTTAGGGCTTTCCATAAAGCTATGGTTTGTTGGATTTCAATTTTTTTAGATTTAATTATGAAATTTCAAAGTCTATATTAGAAAACTGAAGTTTGAGCCCGAAAACAAGTATGCATTTTCTAATGTGTGGAGCTCCAAATCCGAATTGCATGAGATGTTTTATGATATTTATGACTTGTATAGATAGATTATGAGTAGAGTATGATGTTTGAGAATTTGTGGGGTTCACGGAGTATAAAAGAAAAATTTTGAAATCCACATAACGTGGAATATGGCATTGTCTTAATGCTTTTTCTCCGTGAAATGTCATGCTAAGGATGTGAAATCCTTGCAAATGTATGAGAAAGGATAAAGTAAGGTTAGATGTATTATGGTGTTACATTGACTCCAACCTAGAATCCTATTCTATGTGCTAGGGAATGATGAGTTTTTACTATAAGCTTCAAATATCTAAAGCATGCTAGGGGTATATATGTAAAGGAAGGATACATCTATGAAAAAGAACAAGTGTCATACCCCCACATATTATATGTTGTTGCTCATTGTTAAAAAATCTTGTACTCACTAGCAGGGAAACCTTGTAGACAAGGTCTCAAAATTTACATTGCAAAATACAAGGCCTTGTCGACAAGATCCTGGATCTTGGTGACAAGATGTCTTCGTAGCCATTGAATTGACATGATTTAGTGTTGATAGCATCAAGAATGTAATGGGTTTACAAGAAGGGTATACCTTAGGGATGCTACCCTAAAATGGAAGTGAGATGTAATGAGTTAGAGGACCATCCAGTTAGTGGTCACTAACTCTCTAAGTAGTGATGTTCAAAAATATGAGAAACCGAGGAGACATTGAGAGAGTAATACCTAGGAAGAGGTACCCTCACTTTAGTAGTGATTAAAGGAGGGTTAATTAAATAAGTATAGTGAAAGTAGCCAGATAAGAGTTAGTACATAGTCAGATGAGCTTCCCTAATATGAGTAAGAGTAAAAAGGGCATGAAGTACTAGTAAAATAAATTCAAGACATTGAGAAGATGTGTAATCTGAATTAGGTTAGTATAACTCTAAGATTAATGAAATATGCTCCTAGAGATGAAAATAAAAAGTTTATGCAAAAAAAAGCATACCTAACCCTTAATCAGAGTGTAGAGAGGGGTTGAGGCAAGCATTTAGTGTCTCAATACTTCTAGGGAAGCTAAAGAAAATTAAAAGACACCTAAGAAGGTGAGCTCCAGGATTATGTAAAGCAAAAAGGTAAGCCACGAGTTTTAAAGAGAGCAAACTCTAAGGTTCATAAGGAACAATTCTTTAAGAGGAATGGTCTAGTTAAGAATAAAGCAAGAGAATAAGAGGAATTAGACCCTTCCCCCCTCCCACTTCATAAAAAGTGAGTAAGTAAAGGTGGACCCAAGAGGGATAGAGATGCTCTCGAGTATAGAGAAAGCATGTGATGACGTCAAAACTAAGGACATAATGAATTAAAAATAGATAAACAAATAACATGAATGAGTTTGCTAGCAAACACTATTGTCCTTAGTATAGATGTCAATAAAGCATAATGTAAGGCCCTAAATAGAGATAACTGGGCAATATAAATGACCTTAGAGTAGTACAGAAAATGACATAAGAAATTAGAGGAAAAGTTTCCTTTCCCTAAGTGTCATATGAAATAAAGAGAGATAGAGCATAATAACAGGAGGGTACTGACGGGTCGTGTCGCGCAACCCTCAAAATAAAACTAGGTTGGATTATATATAGCTAGTGGCACAACCTAGGTCATCTCCCTTGGAAATAGAATTTAATATTTAATTGGGCTTTCTAAGTGTCAAAAGACTCTAAAAATTTCCTAACTAAGAGGGGTTTGATTAACTTAAACTAATTAAAATGAAATTGAATTAAAATGACTAACTACCTAATTGTATGGATTATGGTTTAATGATAGACTTATGACTAGCTTTGGATTGGTCTCTTGGTATCCACTATCCTTATCCTAATTCATTTGTGATTAATTCTGGTCTGATTATGTCCATTGGCAAATGATCTTGAATTACCACTCAAGATTCAAAAACCTAGCAATTTAATGTTAATTGAGACCTTAACTACCATTAAATTACTAATTCTTGTGATTAAGATCTATGAACATTTGAATTGAATAATTAATTGATCAATTAGCCTCTGAATTAACACCCTAGGATATTTAATTAACCAACCAAACTCCAAGGAATCCTCAAATTAGACAATTAAGCATACCAATTCTCACAAGCATTTCATCAAACACCTTGATTGCACACTTAGAAAATGGTAGAAAAATGAAAAATTCAGTACTTAATTCATGCAATTAATCAGTTAATATCTCTCCTAATCAGTGTCTAACCAGCCACTAATTACAATTATACAAATTTCCCATCAAATACAACTTAACCAAGATAATACATGGAAGAGAAAAAGTGTAGGAAATTAAGAAATTCTTAGCCAAAATTATGTTGCTCATCCATGGATTCAAGCTTGCACCAAGGGTCTTCCTCCTAGCTAGCCACAAGGGGAATTAGAGCTTCATTTGAGTGGAGATGGAATGGAAATGAAGGATGAGATGATGGAGCGTGGAGGATGAGATGATGGAGCGTGGACAAAGGGGCGTAAATATGACATTGGATGAATTGTGTCTCCTGAATGAATACGATAGATGAATCAATAGCCTTTTCCTCCAACCTTCCTCACGTGTTTCTTTTATTTTTCACGTGCTTTATACTCCTAGCTCCTCAGCCCTTAGATGATTAGATATGAATGAATGGAGTGGATGAATGCTAGATGAAGGATGGAGTCTGGATTCTTGCATGAATATCACGATGCATGGATCCCTCAATTGTGTATTCTAAATGATTGAAATATACTCCCTTTCACGTGCCCCCATTTTTTTATGATTCACGTGCTCTTCATGTGCCTGCTGCTTACTTTATTTATGTCATTCCCAGTTACATATTTTTACATTTTTTTCTTTTCTTTCCACGTTGGCTCGTTTCTTTTGTCTGCCCACATGTTCACGTGATTCAGCTCGCAATTACATTCTTTAGCTTGGCTTCACTTTCAGCTCTAAGTTTCTCATGTCAGTTCCTTCACTATTGGTTTCATGTTGTTCTTCTGCATTTTCCACGTTGGTTCCCCTCATGCTTCTTCTCTTTATCTCACTATACTCCAACGTCTTCTTTACTTCCTTAAGCCTGTAGCAAACACGTCAGCCTTTTACGTGTTTTCTTCATGACCACCTCCGTCCTTCACATTTTTATTCCCCTCATTCATTGCTAGATGTTGCCTTGCCCAAGCCTTTATTCCTCTTTTCATGTATTCATTTTTAAAAGTCCATGCATGTGCTTTCTTCTTCTCCATCTCGTTCTTTATGTTTTTCCACATAAGCTTTTCCTCCATCCACGCTCTGTTTTTAGCTCATCTTCCTTCGCGTTGTTTGTATTGCTCTTTTTCATATGGTTCTCATTTCCCTTGCCACGAGTTAAGATCACGTACTTATTTACTCATTGCTTCAGCTCTTTCATTCAAACGTGATTCCTTTACTAGTCCTGTAGCTGATTTCCCACGTCTTCTCCTTGATATACTCCCATACATGGTTCTTTTCTTCTAGTCCCAAGCCTCATCATGTTCTGTTCCTTGCTTCTTCTCTTCATACACGTAAAACCCATGGCTTGTACTCTATTCAGTTGCTTCAACACTCTTCTGCATATTCTCCACGTGAGCTTTTTCATTTAAAAACCTTATGCCCAGCTCATTGCTTCTTTTTTATGTGGCTGCAATCCTTTTAGTTTGTAGTTCTCCTTCCTCTAGCTTCCTTTGTTGTGAACCCCTAGGTTTGTGTTAGTGTTAGTGTGTGAAACTTCAAGTGGTTGTAGTTGCTAAGTGAATGTCCATGCAAGCGTTATGGAAGAATGTGGGTGTCCGACTTCATCTCGTGCATATATATTTTTTCTTTTCAATATTCATATTTTATTTGCCCATAATCTGCACAAAATAATAAACCAAATTAAGTGGGAAAGATTTTACAAAATTCATGCATTAAAATTCTAAAATCTTGTAAATAATTTCCTTGAGTGCACAAATGGCTACTAATATCAAATTTTACCTAATTAAACTCCTCAAGTTATATTTGCTCATTAAAATGCTTAAGTTAAAAGAATTAAAACATATAAAAATCATACTTATCAAATTCCCCCACACTTAAACATTTGCACTCCTAGGCAAAGCTCAAAATCTAAGATAAAAGAATGAATTGAAACACCTGGCTAATAGAATGGCAAGTGGAAAATGAAAATGGAAAAGAAAGTGTAAAAATCATAAGCTAGAGACTAATCACAACTTTTCATCACTTCAACAATCCAAGCTAACTTCATTTGCATCAAGAAAGCAAATTTCATGGCAATTTCATTTGAAAAGAATAAATAAAAAATGCATAGCCTCTCACATGGATTGGTGTTTACTCTCAACTTTCTAGTATTTAAGGGAATGTGTATCACTTAAATTTCCACCAATCAAAGTTCACTACCATAAGCTTGTCAAGCTTCTAAATCTCCACTACCCATGCCAAATGCAAAGCACAAATCAATAGGACTTTATTTATGGTTGTAATGGGACTAGGGAATGAAATGAATGGATAACAAGAAAAGACAAACAAATGGATACCTTAGAATCTCAAGAGCAATCAATGAAAATCTAAGATAGGGAAGAATGTGTTTCTAGGCCTTATTTCCTATTAGTATAGGCAACTATAAACTCAATTTGAAACACTTCTTTCTTTTGATTTTCAAATGTTCCTTTTTTTTTTTTACTTTTCTCTTGCTTTTCTATCTTTGCTTTTCTTTCTATTTTTTTCTATCTTAAAACAAATTCTTTGAATAACAATGGCCTTAATGGATGCAAAGCACACATTCACCTATCCTACTTAGATGTAATGCTCCTTGAAATTCCTAAGGCATCTTAAAACAGGGTGGAAAACATTTGTAACAGCTATGGTTCAACAAGAAAAGAAAATCAAGGTTCAAAGTGGCTAAAACAATAGATAAAATGCATTTAAGGTTGGCTGTTTGGCTCACTAGTTACAAAAGAAAGGAATGCCTTATCATTTTTATGCATGCAAATGCAAATGTGGTCTCAACCTAGAATCAAGACAAGTTTTAGAGTGAAAGCAGTAATAGGTGAATACACACTAGAATTGACTAGATATGGCTCAAATCCTCACCAACTAATGGCTATCAAATAATTCATTGAAATCAAATTCATTGCCACTTTACTTGAATCAAAACACAAGATCCATCACTTGTCTTGTCAGAATGAATCTAAGTTATAATCATCTCAACTTGCAACTTTCACAGAAAAACTGAAAAAAATCACGCTATTTTTCAAAAATTTTCTCAAAAATTTTCAAATTTTTTTTAAAAAACAAGGAAAAGATGGATGGAATGAAATGACTCTCCCCCCCACACTTAAATATTGCATTGTCCTCAATATCAACACACAGTCCAATTAATAGATAAACAACACAATATAAAGAGAGTGAAAGGAGAGAATACAACTGGATGAACTTGAAAATGGAGATTCCAAGGGTGGCTCAGATTTCCATGTAGCTGGTTAGCAATTTATTTCCTGCAAAACAAAAATAAAATAAAAGGTAATGCAGAAAAGACAAAGAAAACTAAATCCTAAACTACAAAGAATTCTAGAAAAGACTAACTAATCATATGTATCAAAAACCAAAATCAAAACTGCTTTATTCCTTTTCAATTGAACAAATTTAAGTCTCACTACTTTAAAGCATTTTGATTGATTATGCAGGGATGATTCATGGACTTCCTCAACTATCATTAGTCTTGGAAAGTCATATTTAGCATATTCAGGAACAATGAAAGAAGGAAAATCAAATTTAAGACTTTCAAAACAAAAGAAAGAAAAATTGAAATCAAATTTAAACTTTGAACTCTCTAGAAATCTATCAAAACCAATAAAATCAACTGGACTCTTATAAGTAAGAGTTAATGCATCCACAAAAAAATCTAATTGCAACTTATCACAGTCTTTTGAGTTGGAATCCTCTAAGGTATTTGATAGTTGCTTCATCTCAATTGGGAAAGTCTGTTAATTGTTGGGAATTAGCTCACCTACCTCAAGAATCTGTTTCAGACTCTCAACAAGAGAAATAGTATCTTCCTTGACCAAAGAGACATCAATAGGCTCAAAAAATTCTAAACAATGATCAACAACAGAATCTAGTATCTCACTAGTATCAATAACAGCACAAGATTTAGTAGGATTTTTAACATCAGCACTATCACTATGCATCACTATGCATACTCTCATCAACACTAGTATGATAAGTAGAATTAGTCTCATTAATAGTTTCAGTGCAAACAAAGGATTCCATGGATTCAATAAACTTGTCAGACTCCAGAAACTCATTAATCTTAACACACACAGGACATGTATGCATATCATCACATAAGCATTTAAGAGTGGGGTCTGAATTATTAACAATAACAAGCTGCTTAACAACTTCACTGTCTATATCATTATCACATGCCATATTCACTGTTTCATCAGTCACATCATTACATGCCAGTGAGGAATCATGTTGACTAGTATATGTGAAGAACTCACTAGTCTCAATGAAAGAATTAATCTGGGAGCATCTATCATATGTAGTGGATCCAGCACACACACAATCAAGAGATGCATTCAAATTAGCTATGTCACATGGTCCAAATGGCATGCTGTCCCTAAACTCAGAAGATGCATCATCAATAGGCTTATCAATCAATTCTACACTAGGAACAGAATGATCATCACATTTTAGATCACCCGCACACTTATCTACTACCCTAGACTCAATAGATTCATCATTAACAGGTTTAAAAATGAAATTATCACCATGGTCACAACTAGGTGTAGACATACCAAGTGCATCAATACACAAGGGTTCATGAACATCAACATATGTATCATTTTTTCTAAATGAACTACCACAATCAACTATATCAGGAGATTCGACAACAATTTCCTCATCTACATCATCATCATGTAATTTAGAATCAACACAATCATGTACATTAGTGATCATAGTACTATCAAGCAAACTAGATTCAGTTCCAACAAATTGCAAAGTATTAGAAGATGGAAGGATATTACCTAGTGAATAGGACTCTTCCTCCTCTATACATTCCCTTCTAATTTGCTTTTCAGTCAATTCAGTAGCACTTGAAGTAGGTTGATTCATCTAAAATCCTAAATCTTTCATGAGGTTGTCAAACCTTTGTTGATTTTCAAGATGCAACTATTCATTTTCTTGTTGGACCATTTGCTACATTTGTTAGTTTTGAATATTATAAGCTTCCATTTGCTGCATCATTCTCTCTGCCCAACTTGGTTCCTCTAGACCTCTTGTTGCATGTATCCCTCATGATAGTTGTAAGAATGATACTCTGGCTCTTGCATATGGAAGTTATGGTATGGCTCATAATGATGATAGTAATTTGGGTGTACTTCATATGGATGGTGGTATGGTTCAATGTAACTAGGGTGAATTTCACATGAATGATGGTGTGGTTGGTAGCATGGTTATTGGAATTGTTGGCTTTGTTGCTCTTGTCTTTGTCGTTCAATAAGACCCTGAAGCATTGTCTTGAGATCATCAATTACCTGAGGATCCCATCATTTGTATAAAAATTATAAACACCTTAATTAGAAAAATAATATGGATCCATTTAAAGCAAATAAAATGAGAAGTACAATCACTTTCAGCATAAAATAATTTAGTAACAAATTAGAACTAATGTTAACTCTAAATCAAGAAAACAAAATTCAAATAAAGCTAAAAACTTCCTAACAATAAAAACACTACAAAACAAAGGTAAATCACTCAAAATGAACTCACAAAAAATAAAGAAATTAAATCCAAAAAAATTCCAAAAAATTTGAGGAAATACTAAAAAATTCAAAAAAGTGCCTTAAACATTGGAATTTGGCCAAAAAATGGTGCACCTAATAGCTTTGCTATTAGTTTTGCTCAAAACACCCAAAAATATTGAAAAATAAAGTTTGAAAATTTTCTGAGCACCTTAAATAAAAATTCTAGCAAGTAGGACAATTGATACATAACACCAAAATGATCCAAATACAAGTTCAAAACTGGGGAAAAACTAAACAAAAATAGAGCTAAAACAAAGTTTAAATGCTTAGAAATCTTTCTCAAACAATTAAGACTCCAATTTCCTAGCAACAGTGCCAAATTTTGACGGGTTGTGTCGCACAACCCTCAAAATAAAACTGAGTTGGATTAATTTTATAGTTAGTAGCACAACCTAGGTCATCTCCCTTGGAAATAGAATTTAATGTTTAATTGGGCTTTCTAAGTGTTAAAAGACTCTAAAAATTTCCTAATTAAGGGGGTTTTGATTGACTTAAACTATCTAGAATGAAATTGAAACAAAATGACTAACTATCTAATTGGATTAATTATGGTTGAATGATAAACTTGTGACTAGCTTTGGATTGGTCCCTTGGTATCTACTATCCTTATCCTAATTCATTTGTGATTAATTCTGGTCTAAGAGTCCCTAATTGTGTTCAATTCAAATTATCTTGAGTTACCATGCAAGAATCAAGGAACTAATAATTTAATATTGAATTGAAACCTTAATCCCATATCAAATTGCTAACTCTTGTCATTAGGATTAATAAACACTTGAATTGAATGATTAATTGATCAATTAGCCTTTGAATTAACACCCTAGGAGATTCAATTAACTAATTAAACTCTAATGAATCCTCAAATTAGACAATTAAGCACACTAATTCTCATAAGTATTTCATCAAACACCTTGATTGCATACTTGAAAAATGGTAGGAAAATGAAAATCCAGCACTGAAATTAATCAATTAAAACTACAATTGCTCTCATAATTAGTATCTAACTAGCTACTAATCATAAACTACATTAATCCAGTCAATTACAAGCTTAACCAAGCAAATAAGATAACAAAACTCAATGTAGAAAGAGAGAAAAGAAATAAGAAGCTTAGCCAAAATTTTGATTCTAATCCATGGATTCAAGAGTCTCCAAGAGCCTTCTTCCTTGCTAGTCACAGATGGAGGATTAAAACTTTATTGGATGGAAGAATGGAGGATGAGAGAATGGGAAATGGCATGGTGTGGAATGAATGCGAATGACGATGGGAGCATCTGGATGAGTGAATGATGATGGTATCAATACAATTTTATTCGATGGATTAGATCAATAACGTTGTCCTCCAGCCTTCCTCATGTGTTTCTTTTATTTTCACGTGCTTAGCCTCTTCTTTTTGTGTGTCATGCTCAGCCCATGTATTCTCTTGTGTGTATTGTGCTTGGAGCTGAATTCTTCTCACTTCACGTGTCTATGCATGTGTGTATAAGTGTGGCCCCATTCCTTCCCATGTGAGCTTCATTTTATTTCTTTTATTACATTCACGTTGCTCCATCTTAGCTTCTTCTTTTGTTTCTTCCTGTACATGGCTATGAACCTCTCATCCCCATTTTAAAACTCGTAGCTTCATCTTTATGTTTTACTACACATTGTTGCCCAATAACTCCTCCAACTGAGAGCTCCTTCATCACGTGCTTTTCTCCATTTTTGCATACATGTGTAGCTTCTTTCATGTGTTATTCTCTAACTCTAGCTTATAACTTCTTCATTTGTTTTGCTCTACACTTCTTTCCACTTCTGGCTATACTCGTGTGTTTGTTCTGTTCAAGAGCTTCTTCTCTATTTCAGCAGCGTTTCCACATAGCTTCTCTTTAGCCACCTGAGTCTTCTCCTTCTATTTTTGCTGCTTCATCATTCTTTCTCCATTTCAAAATAGTAGCTTCTTGCTTCTCAACCAGAACTTACATTCTTCCATGTTCATCTTCTCTTGTGAGCTTCCACTCAAGCTCGAAATTCTATCTTCAAGCTTCCACGTGATTCAGCTCTCTTCTCACATCACTTTTCACGTTGCTATCTAGCCCTAAGCTCCAGCGTCTTCTTCTTCGTATTTTGCTCTCTCTTCTTCCACGTCTTGCTCACGTGGTCTGCATGCAGCTTCTTTAAAACTTCCAACCTGTAGGTTTTGTACACTAATGTTCCTGAACCATGCTTCCATATGTTGGTGTTTGCTACTTGAAGCTTCTTCCTCTCAATGCTGCCTCTATTTCTGGTGTTGTAGTTTCCTTTAAAACTTATGGCTTCTTCCTTCTCTTTTCTTATTGGAAACCTGCTCTCACATGCACATTCTGCCTTTCACATGTTTCTTCCTCACTTTCTTCACATGCACATGGCTGGTGTGAGAGTTGGTTGTAAGCTAGACATGTGGCTTCCTTCTTGAGTCATACATGTGTGTTAATGTTGAATGAAGGGCTGCTTGAGTATACTTCTTCGTCTAGCCCACCATGTAGCTTTTTCTTCTTACTTTATGCATTGTTCTGCCACGTGAGATATAGTTGCTCAAGCTTCATGATCTCGTATTTGTATGAACCCCTGCCTCATTTGTTTCTTCATTTAACTATCTCCTCATGGCTATTGCATGCTTCTTCTCTTCACCACAAGTCTGCTTCACGAATCTATGTCTTGCTCTGTTCTTCATTTCCCTCAAACAAAATCCATATGTCATGTTCTGGATGTGGAAGGTTCTTCTCTTCTTTAAATCAAATTCTCATTCAAGCATCATTTGCTCATTAAAATCTGCACAAAAGAATGGAAAGTATTAAGTAGAAATACCCAAAAATTAGTTAAGATAAATTTAAGCATTAAGAACCAATAATTTGCAAATTAATTCCTCAAATGTGAAAATGGCCAATTAAAATCAAATTCCATTCAATTGCATTCATTAAGCCATAGTTAATTATTAAAATGCCTAAGTTAGGAGAATTAATAGATATAAAAATCATACTTGTCAGGTACTTTAGATTGTTAGGGAACTCGTAATATACTAGTGATAGTGGCTTGAGCTTTGTCATGATGCACCTGTGTATTAGTGATTAATGCTATGGTTTGCTTGCAACGATGGTTAATGATATTGAGTCTGGCCAACTCAGTAGTAATATAACTTTAGTGCATAGCAAATAATAGCATTAACCATAAAGAGTGTCCTGATAATCGAAGAGTATCCTAGTTAGTTAAATCCAGAGATAAGTTAAAGAAAGAGGCGTAATGGATTCCAGTAATATTAGAATGATAAGAAAAGTATGCAAAAAGGAATCCCCAATAAAGAACAATGATGTAAAAAGGAGCGTGCTAGCAATATTAGAATGTTAAAAGTCAGAGTCCCTTATGATTTAACTAAATAAAATGATAAGGGACTAGCCTACAACCTCTATCTTACGAGAGATGTTAGACACACTCGGTGTGTGTGATGCCCTAATGTGGAAGGCACTTGAAAGTAGAACAAGGGCACAGTTAGAAATCATGGGATATGAGAGGAAAGTTAGAAAGAGTACAGGTAAAGTGTAGTAAACTAGTAAGAGTAAAGAAAGAAAGTTTAAGTGAAAAGGCTTAAAGTGGGAATTCAAGGATCCTATAGGGAGTAGTAAGTGAAAATCAAAATACTCCTAAGTATTGTTCCAATGGGATCAATAGAGAAATAAGTGACACAGAACCCACTTCACATGAAGAGCATAGTAGATATTTGAGTTTAGCCTTAACCATTATGAGCAATGGTTACTGGACTTAGTAAGCATGTATTTTACTCTCAGATACAACGATTTTAGGCTTTGACATCCCTTAGAGATGGATTGCAATAGATCCTAGAATAATATAGTGGGTTGCAGTAGACCCTAGTAATGCTCTGAGGAGTCACGGTAGACCCAAGGGTCACAGTAGATCTCACAGAGATACAGAGAGCCCACAGTTACAACATAGCAGTTCGCTGGGGATATGACAGCCTGAGATAGTTTTTCCAAATCAGTTAGTCTTAGAAAACTAGTATAGTATCAAATAGTTTTTGTCTTAAAGACTAGAGGTCTCCTAAGTCTGGTAGACTATTGCCATAAAGATATAAAGGTTATACTAGATAGTTAGACCACTGATTAGACCTTTTTGAGGGATGAGCATAGTGTGTGGGATGAGAAAAGCAAGAAAGTCGCTTTCTAATATTATAGCTAGATGAACTACTACCCAGTAGATATTGGACCTGACCAAGGGATAGAGGGATCCTTATATACTAGAGTTATATGTTGAGAGAGGGGTCAGGTATAGTTTGTCTTGATAGGATAAGTGGCAAACTATGTCTCCAGCAACTGAGATTATGAAATGTTAGTATCCTACAAGAATTTAGCAGTAGTAAGTGGAAATTGCTCTTTAATGTTAGTACAGGAAAGAGTATAAGTTATGATAATTAGTTAGCAAACTGAAAAGTAAATAAGACTTACTCTCGAGTAAATAAAGAGAGTAAAGCACAGTTCAAGCCTAAAAAGGCAAGGGTCAAAGTAAGAAATGAGACTAGGACAACTGAGAATAACAGCTCTTTTTAGAGGAGCTATGACCCAGTAAGTGATGCAAATATGAGACCTACGATAGAAAGAAATATGATGATAAACCATGGATGAGCTAGTGAGAAAACAAATAAGATTAAATAGTGGTCTAATATCTAAGTTGAGTAAGCAGACAAAAGTCTCTAATGGCTATTAATGAATAGAGAAAGGCAATGAAATCTTATAGAAAGCTATTAAGAGGTGATAAGGGAGATTTAATACTAAGTAAGTTATCTCCCAAAGCATATACAAATGAGTCCACAATGCAGGAAAGTCAACTCATATGAACGGGCTAAGACTAACTAGATGCGAAATAGTAAGCTCTTTTAGAAAATAAGCCAGAGTATAAGAGTATATGCAGTGGCAGAAACTACTTTCCTTTATGATAAAAGCAATTCAAATGCTCTATAGCAATAGTACAGAAAAAAAATCAAATATAGTAAACTAGCAACGTAAATTCCCTACCAGAAGAGCTTAGTCTCTAAAGGAAGTAAATAGAGCCAGGAGAAAAGGACAGAAAAAGATAGTTAATGAGTACATGAGAAAAATCAAAGGAGATTATACCCCTAAATTTTGAGGATAAAATTTATTTAAAGGGGAGGAAATGTAACATTTGGTACCTCTGTAAAAGTAAGAAACGTAATGCCCAGTTTTTCTATAAACGTATGTAATTCATCGAATACAAAAAGAAGTCCCCTAGATAGGATGCTTTGAGGTCCAATAAAATTAAAGTGATAATCTAGACCTCAAATAATGAGGATCTAAGGTCAAAGGTGCCTTGAAAACAGAGCCAGAATAACCAGACAAAATTTAACAAAGATGCAGTGGCATTTTTGTAATTTTGAATACTTTTTAGAAAACTCATAGGAGGGATTTTTAAATGGAAAAAATGAGTTTTGTCGAGGTTCTCAAAAACTATAAAAACTATAAGGAACCCCAAGAACAGTTAAAACCCCTCCAGTTGATGTTTTATAACATTGGTTGACCAGAACTTTGACTGGTTCATTTGGAAAGGTTTCAAATCCAAATTGAGTTATTCCAAAGGCATTTTATAAGTTAGAGAATCTAAATTTTATGATGGAAAAGATGGTTCTAAAAAAGGAGCTAAAACGAAAATACTAAGAAAGCAAGACGCAAATGGAATTTTTAAGCAACCAAGTAAAGAAACAATGTGATATATGTCATGCTCCCTCTCCTCCCTCACTTAGATCGACTTATTTGCTGCCTAAACTAGAAGACCAACAAGGAGGACACACAAAAGGGAGGCCATAGAGGAAGGAAAAGTTAGCAAAAAGGTATAGAAATCCTTGGTTTTTTAAGCACCTTCCTTCACCAAACTTGTTCCTCTCTTCCTCCTCTTCATTCCTATGGTTTTTATGTTGCATATGGGACTATTTCGTGGCTGGTCCAGAGGGGAGATCTTAGAATTTCAAGGAGGAGCATGAAGCAATGGAAAGAGCTTTTGAAATTGTCTTGAAACAAAGTGAGTTCCCTTGCTCTTCTTGCAATTTTCCCTTGTTCTTCTTAGTGTGAGTTTCATCCCACTTAGAGCCCAGCCAAGGGAGACAAAATTTTGACCTAACCAAGGAAGAATTAGAGGTTTTGGAGTGTGAGAAGTAAGTAGGTGCAAAGAAATTCAATTAAAATGCATTAGAAAATAAGTTAAGAAAGTTAGGGATTTTTGTGTACCTTGGCCAAGATGAAGCTTCCTAGTAGCAATTCAAGTTGTCTAATATTTTGTAAGGATTTCTAAGACACCTAGGAAGTCTTACAAGTCACCATTCCATGAGAGAAATGAGGAAAACTCCATGGTTGCATCTAGGGGAGTATGTCTCGACCTCACTAGGAAGAAGTACCTAGGGAGTTTTTTAATTTGTTCCAAGGCTAGAATGGCACTATATATGATGGAAGAATATGAGAGGAAGCCTTGGAAAAAATTTGGAAAGCCTAGATTGTGAGATGGAAGTATAGGCCCCATAATATAGCATAATGAAGCAACTCCTAGCTAGGCTATTCAAAATGAGCATTTGATGGCTCCAATGAGTCTAAATGGAGTCAAGAGACCTAGAATGAAAGAGAAAATAGAACCAAGATCTTGAATTCCAATAGTTACTTCATTATATCTTATATGGAAGCATTATGGAGACAAGTGGAAAGTGAGCATGCATAGGAGTTGCATAAGGCTAAAGCTCATTCCAATGATCTAAGTATGTCTCATTTGATGTGTCTAGGCCAAGAGAACTTAGTGCCTCCAAGTTTCAAGGCTTGATCGAAGAGAGGGAGGAAGATTTCAAAGGAAAAGTGTGAAACATTGGCTCCAAGGTAGCTCTCTCTCCTTTCTCTCATGCATTCTTGAATGGTTTCTTGTCTTTAAATGTGTGTATGTATGTTTATGTTATACAACATGTTTCTAGCAAATGTCCATATGCCATGATACCATGTTACTTTGTTTATACTCTTGAAAGATGTTTTATGAATATGTTTTGGCTTGCATGAGCTTGGTAATGCCAAAAGTGCCCTAATAAATGTAACACCATATATTTCTAGCTCATATCACAACATTTACATGTCTCACATTCATAATTTCCATGAAGGAGCAAGAAAAAGAGTTAAAATAATTCAATTTCTTGCGTTGCGTTGTGTATAAAAAATTTTTTTGGTGTCACGTGGACCGTGTGAACTCATACAATACATTCCCATATTTAATTACATGAATATAACTCATGGAACTCAAGGGAAAGCTCAAAATAGTCACATGCATTTTCGGCCAGAATTGGCCCCTTTTCTGACCAAATTTTGGAAACTTATAACTAATTCTAGAAATATTGAAATCATACATTCTTGGTCATTTTGGGAAGCTACGGATGTCTACTTTACACTAAAAATATGTCCAGACTATAACATTCATCACAGAGAACGTTTGACATCTGAAAAAGTCCAGAGGTCAAACTGCCTTCTGGAACTGTCACAGATTTCTGCAACAAACTTTGAAAATGTCCAATTAATTTCAAAAAAATTCAATTCATGCAAATGATACCAATATGAAAAGCTATGGATGTTATCTAGATGGAAAAAATATTTCCAAACCAGCTCAGGCAGCTCAGACCTCTGAATTCAATAGAACAGTAACTGAGGTCGGACAAGACTCCTAATACTGGATAGGTTCTTTAAAAATTCATATCTCCCTCTCTAGACCTCCAAATGAGGTGCTTCTAGTTGGCACAAGTCACTGTGAACATCTAGCTTCTCTGTATTAAATTTCATGGCAATTGGATATCATTTAACTTTATGTGATAGATTTCATTTTCGGACCAAATGAATAGTGCAGCAGACCAAAACCAGAAAAATGTCAACTATGAAAATTCATCAAATATTTTGTAGACCTCTGAAAATTATGGTCATTAGCTTCTCAAAAATATTTCAACAAGCTCTAATTTCATGTCAAATCTTAGAGCAAGAAGAGCTCATTTGGCTAAAAAGTGACATAGGGTTCCATTATGGTCATTTTTGGCTCCATATGGAGTACCAAAGTTGCCAAATGGTTTTCCCTTAGTCTTGGCACCTTTTGGGCAAGTCTAAAAGCATATTTAGGACTTGTGTGAGCTGCCCAAATGGTCCCAAACCTCATGCATCTCATTTTGGCCTTTTCATCCACACATATACACATTACATCAAACTTTCCAAAATGTATACCTTGGCATTACATACTCAAATTATGTTCTAGGGTTCATACATCATGTCCATTCATTTATACATTATATATTATCATAATTATACATGTCTAAAAGGTCATAGGCCCTATACATCATTATATTACAATATTTGACACAAATATGGCCTTAAAGTGACAAAACTCAAACACTTTGTTGTCAAACTCTTTCCTTCAAGGTGGGTGGCCTCCATTACCTTGTCCACTTGGTCTACCTAGCATATTAGATCATTAGAGAGGAGAAAATGAGATTCAAAGAATCCTAATAGCTCATCTCCTATTCAATCATACATAATGGATGCAAGCAAGTCTCATAAATGCATGTATGGTCATGTTGACATATGCAAACATTTAAGAAGTATTTTCATTACTTGAGAATATCATACATAGCATACAAAGGCTTGCCAAGTAAGTGGATTGGCCTCACCTAATTTCTTGTGGATATTGGACTTGCCTCACCCATTCTTTAATGCATTCTCGAACTCAACCATGCTCTTGGGAGTTCACTTTACTTTTGGGAGACTCTTTGCTTTGTCTCAACCAATCTTAAAGGTTCTTGGCTCATTCTCACCATGGTTAAGGGTTCTTGGCCTCACCACACTCAAGCAAACTCAAGCACACATCAAAACATCATATGAAACATAATATGTCATCATAAAACCATGGTATATGAAATCACGCTATCACACTTTTCATGACTTGAAAATACACATACACATATTCTAAGACAAGCTAAGCATACATCCATGCATGAAAGAAGGTGGAGAGAGCTACCTTGCACACAATCACACACTTTTCTTTTTGAAATTCTCTCCCTTGCTTCGGCCACACACCCACAAACTTGTGGAGATGCTTCCTCTTGGCCTAGACACATTTTATAGGAGTCAATTAGGTTCATGAACTCAATTCTAAGGCCATATATTTGCTTAGATATTAGGTGGCTCTATAAACTCCATTATGGTCCATAAATGCACCTAATGAAGCAACACCCTCAAATAAATTCTAGGTTCCATTCTTTCCTTTCAAATATGATTCTTGACTCCTTTTAAGACTCTTGGAGTCATCACACAATTAAAACAAAGAGCCTAATTACATGTTGCTTCTTTAGGTCATAATATGGAACCTAAGGCACCAATTCACTTTCCATGGGTTTTAATTTTTTTCCAAGGCCTCCCCTCATATTCATTCATCATATATGACACAAAAATGGGTTTGGAAAAATTTAAAACTCTCCCTAGCTACTCTATCCATGCTTGGCCGAGACATAGCCCCTTTTTGGCCTCCTTGGAATTCTCTTTGTTTCCTTGAAGGAGGAAGAATGTGGGGAGCATCTTAGGGATCTTAGGAGCTCATTTAAACTCTTAATTAGGCCTAGGAATTATCATATGAAATTAGATTTTGGAAGGTGCACACAAAACCCTAGAATTTGCATCTTGAAATCTAATGCTTTTTTGATAATTTCCTTTGCATATTCTTAATCTCCACACCATTTTTCCTTAGATTCATGCTTGGTTCTGCCTAAAAATAATCTCCTCCTAGGGTTTTCTCAAGTGGGGCAAAATGGTGGGAAAGGAAACTGAGTGGTCTGTAGCGTAACCCTCAAAATAAAACTAGGTTGATAAAATATGCAGTTAGTGGCACAACCTAGGTCATCTCCCTTGGAATTGGAGTTCAATACTTAATTGAGTTTTCCAAATGTTAAAAGACTCTAAAAATTTCTAAACTATGGGGGGTTTTTGATCTAATTAACTAAGTAAAATGAAATTGAAATAAAGTTCCTAAATTTACCTAATTAGAAGAATTATGGTTGAAAATAGGCTTATGACTAGCTTTGGAATCATCCCTTGGTATTCATTATCCTTATCCTAATCTAATTGTGATTAATTCAAACCTAAGAATCCCTAATTGTGTTCACGGAAATTGTATCTTGAGTTACCATGCAAGAATCAAGAGATTAACAATCTAATGTTGAATTGAAAACTCAATCCCGTATTAAATTATTAATTCTTGTTTTTAAGATCAATGAACACCCATTTTGATTGATTAACTAATTAATTAGCCTCTGAATCATCATCCAAAAGTGTTTAATTACCCATTAAACACCAAGGAATCCTCAAATTAAACAATTAAAGACTCAATCTCTCACATGCATTTCATCAAACACCTTGATTGCATACATGGGTAATTGTAAGAAATTAAAAAATTCAGTATTTAATCCAACCAATTAATCAACAAAAGGCTTCCTAATTAGTCTCTAACCAGCCACTAATTACAATTACACAAATTCTCAATCCAATACAACTTAAACAAGATTGTACAAGAAAAAGAAAAAAAGTGTAGGAAAGTAGAAATTCTTAGCCAAAAATTATGAGTTCTTCTTTATGGATTCAAGCTTGCACCAAGGGTCTTCCTCCTAGCTAGCCTCAAGGTGGATTAGAGCTTTATTAGAGAATGGATGGAAGTGAGAATGGAGGATGGCATGGAGAGGATGGCTACTGGACGAAGGGGTGGAAAATGACGAGGGTTTTGAATGTGGATGGAATGAGTGAATGACATCGTGATATGGGCGAATGAATGATGGATGGATGAAGGGCTGTGATGTGAAATGAATGACCAGTAAATGGCCTCGATGAATGATGAGTTGCTAATCTAGATGTGGTGAATGGACAAAGATGAATGGATGATTAATTTTGCTTGAAATGCCTCCTAGAGCTTGCCAAAATAATGATCCATCCTCACGTGTTTTTTTAATCATTTTTTTCCCAGCCACATTCACGTGTTCCCTTATGCATTTTCTCATGAATTCATTCTTCTTTCTTGTGTATATGAATGTAGGCCCCATTGAATATAATAATCATCTTCCACGTTGCTTCTTCTTTTCTATCAAAGCTTCCCATGCGATTTAGCTCTCTGTTTCTGCTGCTACACCACATAATTCCTCACGTAAACTTCAGCATGGTTGCCACATGATTCCTCCTTCTTCACGTTCTACTTCCAGCTCATGCCTCCTTCACGTTAACTTCTGCATGCTTCCTTATTATGCTTCTCACGTGCTTTTCTCCATTTATGCATATGCATGTACAGCTTCTTCTACTCATCACGTTACTTCTTCTTTTCATAAGCTTCGCCTCTTCTCCCATAGCTATCCACGTGCTACCTCTTCGCTCATTCATGTTTCCTTTCCTCTATTTGCATACTCTATATTAGCTCAAGACCCGTGGCACTTCCTTCATGTTATTTTCTTTTCTTCATCCATGTCTTGCTCTGTTCTTCATACTCTATCCAGCCACATTCTGTTCTACGTGTTTTGATCAGCCACATTCAACTCGTGGTGCTTCATTCCTTTTACATCAGCCCGGTAGCTCTTTCTCTCATCGTGCTCAGCTCCTTCTCTTTTCTTTCCACACAAGCTTGAGTTCACTTCATTTCTCGCGTTGTTCTCTAACTCGTTTCACTCCTCCATGCTTCTTGTTTTAGCTGCTACATTCTCTAACTCATTCCACATGCAACTTGTAGCTTCCTTTTTAAAACTCGTGGCTTCCTCATTTACTCTGCTCTACACTTCTTTGCCCAGCCCATTGCTTCCTCTCTAGGACTTCAAGAGCATTAAATGGAACCTATGTGAGCAGAAAAACCAATAGCTCCTTGCTCTCCACATGCAGTTCTGCATGAGACAACCCATAACTCTTGCTTGTAAATTTTTCTCATCAACTTGTACACATGAAGCCTTCATTTCTCCTTCAATTCAATTTCCATTCAAGCTTAAATTTGCATTGAAAATCTGCACAAAAAGAATGGAAAGGATGAAATAGAAATATTCACAAAATTCATTTAAAAAGATTTATGCATTAAAATTTCACAATTTTGCAAATTAATTCCTAAAATATAGAAATGGCTTCTAAAACAAAATCTTATCTAATTAAAGTCTTAAAGCCATATTTCATTATTAAAATGCCTATGTTTAGGAGAATAAAATAGATAGAAATATGTGTTTATCAGGAACCAAAGATGACAACCATAGGAAGAGAAATTACCTTGTTTTCTTGCTTTTTCTCACTTGAATCTTGTGTTCTTTTAGCTCTTCTCTTCAAATCCGAATTTTCCCTTGAATTTCTCCCTTGAATTGGATTTATAAACTCCATTTTAATCAAAGTAAACAAAGGAGAATGGAGGAGAGAAGGTGTGGATGAAGAAAAGCATGAAAAACTACCACGAAAACATACCTTAAGCTTAGATTTTCTCTCCTTTTTCTTCTTCCCTTGGTGCACCACTCTCCTAAGGTTCTTCTTCTAATTTGGGGTAGAATAATCTGAAGCTAAGTGAGGGAGAGTGTGAGGTGCCACCTATTTATAAGGGAGGAAGAAGTACTTTTTCAAAAATTCTCATTTTGCCCTTCATTCTTGGCATTTTCGTTTCTCCTTCGTTTTAGCTCCTTTTTGAGAACCATCTTTTCCATTATAAAATTTAGGTTCCCAATTAAATAAAATGCCTTTAGAATCACTCAAATCAAAGCTAAAACCTTCTCGAATGAATTTGTCAAAGTTTGGGTATACTAACGTTAGAAAACATCCACCAGAGGGGTTCTAGCTGTCCCGGGGCTTCCCATGGTTTTTAGGGCCTCTAAGAACCCTGGGGAACTCAAAAATTTCATTTAAAAAGTCTTCCTATGTGAATTCCAAAATTTTCTCAAAATTACGAAAATGCCGTTACATTTCGTAAGCTTTTCATAAGAAATTGTTTCTTCATTCTAGCTCTATTTTTCTTTCCATCTAAGTCTGTGATTCTCATTTTTAGGAGTCTAGAATGCTTCCCAAATTTTTTGGGACCTTAACTATCTCGTTTTAGGAGACTTTCTTTTGTATTCGGTGAATTTCGTTCATTGATAGAGAAACTGTACATTACGTTTCTCACGTTTTCTCTCGTTTTCAGAAAATTGGATGTTACAGTTAGGGTGAGGATGAGTCAAAAGTCCCTAAGAATAGGTGAGACAAAGCCAAAAGTCTTTAAAAGAGTGAGGCTTATTCAAAAGTCCCTTGAAAGTAGGTGAGGCAAGTCCAAAAGTCCCAAAGAGAATGGATGAGGCTCTACCATTGGCTTGGCAAGCCTATGTATGATGAGTATGTTTTCTTGAATGAAAGAAATGCTTCATGTATGTTCATGAAAAATACTAGATTTCCATGCATTCATCTTTGGACTTGAATTTGCATTCATTATGATTGATTGAAAAGGGTGAAGAGCTATTGGGATTCCTAGAATCTCACTCTTCCTTCCCTATTGCCCAACGTGTCTAGGTGGACCAAGTGAACCAAGAAATGGGAGCCACTACACTTGAGAGCAAGAAGATTGACAACGGAGTTGTTATTTGTTCATTTTGTATCCATAACATTGTCAAATAATGTACTCCTATGATGTAGATGATGTATAAACCCTTAAACACTTATAAAAGTATGGATATATGATGTATGTATAAGAATTGGACCCAATGAATGATAGTGTATATTTTTGACATGAAAATGCAAGATGATGCATGTATATGTTCCTTGTGTATATCATCAAATGGGAGAGTGAATTTGTAAGGTCTGGGTTTTTAGACCCTTAGGACATGTTTAGTAGGCTATTTTCATGCTTTCCCACATGCTCAAGTGGTCTTGAAAATGTTAGAAGCCAAAGTAGACCATTTTTTACCCTTTGAGAGGCATAAAAATGCCATTATGCAACCCTATGTCGCAAACTAATCAAATAGACGAATTTTTTCATGAAATTTGGCATTTGACATGCGTATAGGTCTCATTTAGAGCTTTTTGGGAAGCCAAAGACCAAATTATTTGGAGTTCTAGAAAATTAATTATGAATTTTTAAAGTTGGCAAAAAGCTGCTGAATTGGTCCTATTACTATTCATATGGTCAGTTTCTTCTCCTGTGTCATCTGAAGGCCAAATGGCATCCAATGGCTTTGAAATTTTACAAGCATAAACTAGACTTAATTATCTTTCCATGGCCACTAAGATCACCTCATTTGGAAGTCTGATCAAAAAGGTGAAATTTTGAAGTTTAGAGTCAATACTAGTAATGTAGCAGTACCTTTAGTAATGTTCCATCAATTTTTAGTGGCTAAACATTCCTATTTTGGTATGGACATATTTTTTGTAACAAATGGTAAATTTTGTAAAATGACTAAATGAGAGATATAAAAGAAAGACCCCTAAAATGAGCTAGATAATGTCCCAAAATATTTAGGTAGTATCATAGGCTCCTAAGAATAATAATCCCAAGCTCGGACAGAAAGAAAAATAAAGCTAGGACAGTGAAACAAGTTGTGATGAAAGCTGACAAAACATAATGGTATTTTTGGAAATATGTGCAAATTTTGGAAAAACCCATAAGAGGGCTTTTTAAAATGGAAAATTTAAGTTGCCCAAGGTTCCCAGAGGTCCAAAAAACCATGGGAAGCCCCGGGACAGTTAAAGCCCATCCGAGGTACATTTTCTAATAATGGTGAATCTGAACTTTGACGGATTCGTTCGGAAAGGTTTTAGCTCTAAATTGAGTGATTCCAAAGGCATTTTATTAAATTGGGAACCTAAATTTTATGATAAAAAAGATGGTTCTCAAAAAGGAGCTAAAACAAAATTACCATTATGGAAGGACAAAATTGAAATTTTTGAAAAAGTGAGTTTCTTGAATATTCCATAAGCTTCTTGACTCTTCCTCCTCTTATATAGCTCGACCTCCTTCTGTCCAAAATACAGAAAAATAAGCTCTCTCTTAGGCATACAAGAGGAGGAGAGAAAGGTAGAAAGAAACCAAAGAAAAGGTGAGTGTGACAACCCTAACTTCTAATCATTGTAATTAAGGTTAAATACATTATTAATAATCATAAATTGGGGTTACAAGACATTATGACTAATTACATTCAGAAAATACAGGAAAATTTAAACCTTAATGTTATTAGAGTCATCAATCATATAATTACAAGCACTTATGAACATCAGAGAAATAAACATTCATTTATAAGCCTTTGATTCTATTACCTATTAATTCCAACTCACAAGAATCTCCTACCAATGTTTCTAAGTCATCCCTTAGGGTTACCATATGAAAAACTAAGATTTCTAGGTTAGAATGAAAGTTTGGGGCCATTTACCGTGGCTAAATGTACTTGCATTATAGCCAATTACTCTCAAGTTCACTCCTTATCTTAACAGCACCGCAACGAGTCAGACCTTCACCGCGGCTAACCTACATGGCGCCGTGGCAAAGAAGCCTCCTGGAACCTACCTTGCTCGCCTCTCACTATTGGCCATAGCCAATTCCCCTTTCCCCGTAGCTAATTCCTCTTTGGAACGCCTGACAAATTCTCACAAAAGTTCACCACGGCGAATTACCCTCTAGACGACTCCTAGTTTTGCCTCTCACATTTTGCTGCAGCTAATTCCACTTTTTGTCGTGGTGAATTGGTCTCTAGTACTCTCCCTAGGCAACTTCACCTAGGTTGCGGCTAATAATATTTTAGCCACGGTGAAATGCCTTCTGATCCTACAACTTCTAAAATCTTGTCTCATACTCTCCACTCTCCCTCCAATAACACCTTAGGGCCACTCTATCTTAATTTATGCAACTTTAATGATATTTACATACCTTATTTACCCAGCTATTCTTTCATTACCAATTCAAAACTTAAGTATAAATTCCTACCCATCCAACTACCATATGTCAGCAAATTCATACATTAATAATAGTAGAATTTCATAAGCTTCCAGCAATTATCATTTAAATACGTATATATATATATATATATTCCATGAAAGATTTCTTACATCACTAGCTCAGGTGTACATCCAATGTGTCACATAATTATAGTGCCCAAATGGTAAATCATGCCATAAGCTCAACAAGGTTCACAGCAGATATCATAAATTCATACATCTAATACCAAATTAAAGTAAGGCCTATTCCTTAATAGATACATACTATATTATCAAAATACAGCCTCCTACACTTGGCAACATGATTACATGACGATGCTATACAAAAAGAATACAAAATTTAGCATCTATTCTAGTTAAACTAGTCTAAGTGTAACCTTCTCCCCACATGGTTGGAGCTCATAGATTTTCTTCCATTTCTTCCCTTTATCCTGACCCGAAGAGCCTTCACCTGAAAGTATGATCTGATGAAACAAGGTGAGATGCGAATCTCAGTAACCAATGAAATTTTCATTCATATAATCCAATTTAATTAGCATATATGCATGAATCAAAATCAACATCAGAATCATATCAGTCATATCAGCAAAGGAAATGGTTAGGCTACTATGATTACTATCCCATACTAGCAATCATATTTCCACATATTAAAGGCCAATAACACCAAGAAAGGCCCGTTCACGGCATCCACTCCCCAATAAGCACAACAAGGGCTTAGTGCATTTGGGGTCTAATCATAACCCGGTGTCCAATCGAAGCACATGCAAGGGTGGCAGCCATACCACAGCTCCACTATGGATTCACAAGGTCCAAACACAATACAATAAATAGCCAACTAATTCATTTAGCATTTCAAATCATTCATGTACAGCAAATTTGAAATTAAAGTAGATATATGCATAGAATTAATATAGTCTTGGTTACCTTACTTGTAGCTAATCCTCTAAGAGCCAATTAAATGCTACTTCAGCCTATGGACACAAAACCAAGCTATTACTATCCCTAATTACAATTTATATCAACAAACCTATAACTCAAGGAGTTAAGCTATATAGAACTACTCAAAAACACTTACCCAATCACTAAGAGCCTCAAATTTCAGATTTTGCCTTCCCTAGACCAGAAACACCAAAATATCACTCCAAACCATAGGAAAATTCGCACAAACTTAAGGCCCATACTATAAGTCTACTATGGGGGTCTTAAAATAGTAGGAAATGCATCAAAATGAAGAGTTTATACTTACCTAATATCCCTCCTAGCCTCTACCTCCGAAAATCCTCTAAGAAAATACCAAACAAACACATTTCAGATTTTTGGTATAGTGAAAATGCTCTAAATGAGAAGCCAATCAGGTCAAATTGAAGAGAAAGAGGAGAGGATTAAGTTATATAACTATTACCTTGGTTGAATCTTACTTTAAAAGTGGGAAATGGTGGTTTCCTTGCTAAGAACCCTAGCCTCCCTTCAAACCTCCAAAAATGAGTTGTGTGTTTTGTGTTTCTATATAAGGGAAGGGAAAGGATGAATATGTTTAGGGTTTTGGATGGGTTTAAGCTGACCCAATGGCCCAAGTCCATATGGGTTCAGACTTTGAGTAGAATTAGGCTGAGTTTTAATTTGTTGCACCAATTTCAACAATTCACACTTTTAGTTGGGTTGGGTCAAGTTTTCAAGGGCCCATTTAGTTTGAGTCTGTATAAGGGTTGTTAGGCCAATTATAAGAGCTTATGTAAGTTGAGTCTTGGGTCTCTAATTCATTAAATTGAATTGGACCATCACTAGGTGCTCTCTCTTAGGCCAAGTCTCTAACCATGGCCTACTTAATTTAATTTGAGCCTAAATGGGGTTTCTAACTCAATTAAATCCCAAACTCAAATTAATAATTTATCTCTCTAAAATTTTCATTCACTTAACTTATCTAATCATTCTACATTAATTATTCTTAATTAACCCAAATCCATAGTTAACACCTTAATTAATTTTTGGGGTGTTACATTTTTCCCTCCTTTTAAAAATTTTGTCCTCAAAATTAGACATACCTTACTCAAATAATGCAGGATAATCCTTTCTCATTGCCTCCTCTGTCTCCCAAGTTGCTTCATCCGAAGTGAGTCCCTTCCATACTACCTTTATCAGGAGGATGTCCTTATTACGCAACTATTTAACTTTTGAGTCCACAATCCTTTTCGGCTTAACCACATAAGACAAATCATCTTGTAGATGCACATTCTCAGCTCAATGACATGTAAAGGGTCCAGGTGGTACTTTTTCAGTTAGGACACATGGAATACATCATGCAATCTGGCCAGGTTTGTAGGGAAAGCAACTCTATAGGCCATAGGTCCTATCCTTTCAAGGATTTGGAAAGGACCAAGATAACGAGGACTGAGCTTTCTTATCCTGATAGACCGTCCTACACCCGTCATTGGAGTAGCCTTAAGGAACACATGGTCTCCTACCTCAAATTCTAAGGGTCTCCTCCTCTTATCCGCATAACTCTTTTGCCTACTCTGGGCAGCCAACAACTTCTTTCTAATGAGTTCTATCTGGTAGGTAGTTTGGCCTACTATGTCTAGACCTAAGAGACTTCTCTCACCAAGTTCTACCCAACATAAGGGTGACCAACACTTCCTCCCATAAAGTGCCTCAAATGGTGGCATCTGGATACTGGAATGGTAACTATTATTATAAGCAAACTTAGCTAAAGGTAAGTACACATCCTAACTCCCCTTTAACTCCAGCATACTAGCCCTAAGCATGTCCTCAAGGGTCCGAATAGTCCTCTCAGTCTATCCATCAGACTAAGGATAATAAGCAATGCTAAAGTTAAGACTAGTACCTAAAGCTTCTTATAGAGACTGCCAAAATTTTGATGTGAATCTTGGGTTTCTATCTGACACAATGCTATTAGGAACACCATGTAATCTTACAATTTCATGAACATATAGTTGAGCTAGTCTATCTAGAGGATAAGTGGCTCTAATGGGTAGAAAGTGGACAGACTTCGTCAATCTATCCATAATCACCCAAATAGCATCATAACCCAAGGATGTTCTAGGCAAACCCATCACAAAATTCATAGATATACTATCCTACTTCCATTCCAAAATTTCTAAAGGGTGTAGCAAACCTGCGAGTCTTTGGTGCTCAATCTTAACCTTCTGACAAATTAGATATCTAGTAACAAACTCTGCTATGTCCAACTTTATCCCAGGCCACCAAAAGCTCTTCTTTAGATCCCTATACATCTTAGTGGTGCCCACATGAATAGTGTACCTACTCTTATGAGCTTCTGATAACACTATATTCCTTAACTCTTCATCTTTAAGTATGCATACTCTACCTTGGTACCTCACCAAGCCATCTTCTAATAGGTCAAAATCTCTGACCTCACTACTTCCCAATTGCTTTCTAATTCCTCCCCAGTAGGCATCCAGCTCTTGGGCCTCTTTAACCCTCTTCCTAAGATCATTTTCTATCTTCAATTCTCCTAAAAGAAGGCTACTTGAATTCATTGAAATCGATAAATTCAAATATTTCGACTCTTCAATCAACCTTTGCTCCCTAAGCATCATTATTGCCATGTGAATAGATTTCCTACTCAAGGCATCGGCGATTACATTTGCCTTCCTTAGATGATACTTTAAGGAGAAATCATAGTCCTTAAAGAATTCCATCCACCTCCTTTGCCTCATGTTCAACTCCTTTTGGTCAAACAAGTACTTCAAACTTTTGTGATCACTATACACCTCAAATTGGGCACCATAGAGGTAGTGCTTCCAAATCTTAAGGGTAAAAACTACAGCTGCTAGTTCCGGGTCAAGGGTGGGGTAATTCTCCTCATAGGGTCTAATTTGTCTAGAAGCATAGGCTATCACCCTACCTTGTTGCATTAAGACACACCCTAATCCCTTCTTAGAAGCGTCACTATAGACTGTGAATGCCTCTTTAAGGTCAGGTATCACTAATACAAGTGCGGTGGTAAGCCTATCCTTAAGCTTCTGAAAAGCATTCTCATACTTGGCATCCTACAAAAATGGTTGGTTCTTCTTAGTCAATTTTGTCAAAGGCATGGCTAACTGAGAAAATTCCTTAATGAATCTTCTATAATAGCCAGCTAGACCTAAGAAGCTATGGATTTCGGTCACCATTTTGGGTCTTTCCTAATTCAGTACTGCTTCTACCTTGCTAGGATCTACTGCCACCCCTTGTTCTGATATCACATGACCTATTTGACCTCCCACAACCAAAACTCGCACTTGCTTAGCTTAGCATACAACTGATGCTCTCTCAATGTTTGAAGAACTATCCTAAGATACTCTTCATGCTCTTCACTACTTTTAGATTCGATAAGAATGTCATCAATGAACACTACCACAAATCGATCAAGACAGGGCCTACAAATCCTATTCATGTAGTCCATAAAAATGGCAGGGGCATTGGTTAACCCAAAAGGCATGACTAGAACTCATAACGGCCATATCGAGTCCTAAAAGCAGTTTTAGGTCCATCCTTAGCCTTGACTCTAAGTTGGTGATATCCCGATCTAAGGTCAATCATTGAAAAGACCAATGCTCTAGCTAATTGGTCAAGCAAGTCATCAATTCTAGGCAAAGGGTATTTATTCTTGACGGTCGCTTGGTTCAATTGCCTTTAGTCAATGCAAAGCCTAAGGCTACCATCCTTCTTCTTGACAAATAACACTGGTGCTCCCCATAGAGACACACTTGGTCTAATAAACCCTTTCTTAAATAGCTCCTCTAATTAACTCTTCAACTCAACTAACTCAACAGGCACCATTCTATACGGGGCCTTAGAAATTGGACCTATACTGGGCACCAAATCAATGAAAAATTTTAGCTCTCTCTCCGGACGTAGTTTACTAAACTCCTTAGGGAAAACCTCAGGGAACTACCTAATCATAGGTATATCCTCTAACCCATCATTAACCTCAACATGCAATGAAAAGAATACTAGAAACCCTTGGCAACCACGCCTAAGGCACCTCCCGCCTTGGGCGGCAGACACACAGGTAAGCTCAGTTATAGGATAAGTTTCAGGTATATTTACAGGTAAAGAAACAGTTTTATGGTTACAATCAAGTATCACATTATTAGCCGACAGCCAGTCCATACCAATGATTACATCAAAATCACACAAAGGGATGCAAATCAAGTTAAGGGTACTACAACAGCTATCCAATTGTACAGTATAATTTAAGCATACATCAGATGTAATCATAGAATATCCAATAGGGGTGGACACAGATAATTTAAATAACAACAGGATAATTTTAAGACCCAAACGCTTAACACAGTCATATGAGATAATGAGTAGGTCGCACCTGAGTCAAACAATGCATCTACAATATGATTATGAGCAAGTAAGATACCTCGGATTAGACTAAGGGATCTACTAGCCTGTTGCTGTGTAAATGTAAACACCCTCCCCTGGATAGGTGGTTTAACAGATGAGGCCGACTCTCATAACACCGTGCAAGTACGTGTATAGTGTCTAGGCTTCCCACAATTATAGCTCACCAAGCATGGCCCATTCCCATGGTTCTTCCCACACTTGGCACAAGTGGGTGGGGCACTCACTACACTTCTTGGTGGTCCCATGCTTTTTCTTTGAAGAATATTCCTTAGGGGTGCTCTCCTACCCCAGGAGCCACTCCCACTATTAGTTCCTTTCTTACTTCCACCCCTAAAGGGCTCCATGCCCCGGTCACGCTTACCCTCCAGGTAGGGGTGAATAAAACCGAACCAAACCGAACCAAACCATTCAAACCGAACCAAACCAATAAAAACCGATTAACAAATGGTTTGGTTTGGTTTTTCTAAATCTAAAACCGATTAATTCGGTTCGGTTGTCGGTTCATGGCATGTTTGGCTCGGTTAAACCGAACCAAACCGACAAATTGCATATATTATTTTATTATAAAATATTACTCTTATTTTTTTTATTTTTTTTATTTTTCAAAACTTTTTGTCAATTTATGGGTGTTTTCTAGACTAAAAATAAAAATAAAAATAATAAATTATAAATACATTATTATTGGTTAAAATTTAATAAGATGCATAATATTAGAAATTAAATTCTATATATTGCAAAGAATAAAATCCTAAAAAAATATTTTTGGCCAAAAAAACATGAACCAAACCAGACCAAACCGAACCAAACCGAACAAAAACCGAACCAAACCGATTGAAATTCAAAACCGAAAAGGTCCAAAAAATTGTTGAACCGACAAGGTTGGTTCGGTTTAGTTTTAGTCTAAAACCGAACCAAACCGAACCTATGAACACCCCTACCTCCAGGGTCTTCTTCCTTTTGGCCTCACTTTCCATCATAACCCTCTCTATCACTCTATACTTCTCCACCAATTCATCAAAATTGCGAATCTGTAAAGATACAATTTTATCTTTAATCTCCAGTTTCAGGCCTCTTTCAAATTTTTCACCCTTCCATAGCTCATCATAAAATCGTTTCAAGTAGGAGGAGAAGTGAGACAACTAAATAAATTTAGCTGCATATTAGTCCACATTCATGTCCCTCTGTTCAAGGAAGTTAAACTCGATTTCCTTGTCAGCCCTCACTGATAGTGGGAAATACTTGCTCTCAAAAGCAGTTTGAAAGCTTTCCCAAGTCAAGGGTATCCCCCTTGCAATCAATAATCTGGAGGCATTCCTTCACCAATGCTCAGCCTCACCCTCCAACTTATATACGACTAACTTTGCCTTTTATTCCATGGTGCAGGTCATAACTTCAAAGATATTCTCTAACTACATCAGCCACCTCTCAGCTTTCTCAGTGTCTAACTCCCCTAAAAATGATGGAGGATCAGCTTTTCTAAATTTGGCTAATACAATAGAGAGGTCGCCATCCTCCCCTTGGTGTCCCACACTAGGGTTATAACCAGCCCCACCACGGTTTTTCACCGGCAACTCCTAATTCTGCTTATTCATGTTTTCATGTAGCTATTGCAGCACTTGCATAGTCACTGCATAAGCCTCAGCTTGCTCTTAAAGCCAGTCAGTCATTACCCTAACTGTAATTTTATAGGCCTCAGCTTGTTCTCTCATTTGGTTGGATATTACAACTATGGCCTCTTGCATCTCTTTTAGCATCTCAGTTGTTTCTCTATGTGTAGCCATCTAGCTCTGCAATGCCACAAGTACAAACACAAGCATCCCCCATTAAGCTACAACCCAAGGCAAACAAAACACAACTCCACCCATGGCAAGTATATGTATGTATAAAAGTTATCACTAAGTCACAATGCTCCTATTCCTAGCATGCATGCATTATGATTGCCAAGTTTTCTAACCACAAAGTTGTAAATCAAACATATTTGCTTGAACAATTACTCTAATACCAACTGTGACGACTTTAACTTCTAATAATTGTAATTAAGGTTAAATACGTGATTAATAATCATAAATTGGGGTTATAAGACATTACGATTAATTACATTCAGAAAATATAGGAAAATTTGAACCTTAATGTTATTAGAGTCATGAACCATATAATTACAAGCACTCATCTACATCAGGGAAATAAACATTCATTTATAAGCCTTTGATTCTATTACCCATTAATTCTAACTCACAAGAATCTTCTACCAATGTTTCTAAGTCATTCCTTGGGGTTACCATATGAAAAACCAAGATTTCTAGGTTAGAATGAAAGTTTGGGGCCATTAGCCGCGGATAAATGTACTTGCACCATGACCAATTGCTCTCAGGTTCACTTCTTATCTTCACAATATGTGCGGCGAGTTGGACCTTCACCACAGCTAACCTACATGGCGCCATGACAAGGAAGCCTCTTGGAACCTACCTCGTTCGCTTCTCACCATTAGCCGTGGCCAATTCCCCTTTTCTCCGCGGCTAATTCCTCTCTGAAATGCTTGACAAATTCTCACAAAAGTTCACAGTAGCCAATTCCCATTTAGCCGTGGTGAATTACCCTCTGGACAACTCCTAGTTTTGCTTCTCACATTTCACCGTGGCTAATTCTACTTTTCACCATGACGAATTCGTCTCTGGTACTCTCCCTAGGAAACTTCACCTCTTTTGGCCGCGGTAAAATGTCTTCTAATCCTACAACTTCTAAAATCTTATCTCATACTCTCCACTCTCCCTCTAATAACACCCTAGAGCCACTCTACCTTAATTTATGCAATAATGGTATTTATGTACCTTATTTACCCAGCTATTCTATCATTACCAATTCAAAACTTAAGTATAAATTCCTACTCATCTAACTACCATATGTCAGCAAATTCATAGATTAATAATAGCAGAATTTCATAAGCTTCTAGCAATTATCATTCAAATACATATATATATATATATTCTATAAGAGATTTCCTACATCACTAGCTCAGGTCTACATCCAATGTGTCACGTAATTATAGTACCCAAATGGTAAATCATGTCACAAGCTTAACAAGGTTCACAGCAGATATCATAAATTCATACATCCAATACCAAACTAAAGTAAGGCCTACTCCCTAATAGATACATACTATATTATCAAAATACAGACTCCTACACTTGGCAACATGATTACATGATGATGCTGTACAAAAAGAATACAAAATTTAGCATCTATTCTAGTTAAACCAGTCTAAGTGTAGCCTTCTCCCCACATGGTTGGAACTCATGGATTTTCTTCCACTTTCTTCCCCTTATCCTTACCCGAAGAGCCTTCACCTGAAAGTATGATCCTATGAAACAAGGTGAGATGCGAATCTTAGTAACCAATGAAATTTTCATTCATATAATCCAATTTAATTAGCATATATGCATGAATCAAAATCAATATCAGAATCATATCAGTCATATCAGCAAAGGAAATGGTTAGGCTACTATGATTACTATCCCATACTAGCAATCATATTTTCACATGTTAAAGGCCAATAACACTGAGAAAGGCCCGTCCACGGCACCCACTCCCCAATGAACACAACAAGGGTTTAGTGCATTTGGGGTCTAATCATAACCCGATGCCTGATCGAAGCATATGCATGGGTGGCAGCCGCACCACAGCTCCACCATGGACTCACAAGGTCTAAACACAATATAATAGATAGGTAACCAATTCATTTGGCATTTCAAATCATTCATGTACAGCAAATTTGAAATTAAAGTAGATATATGCATTGAATTAATATAGTCCCAATTACCTCACTTGTAGCCAATCCTCTAAAAGCCAGTTGAATACTACTTCAGCCTATAGACACAAAACTAAGCCATTACCATCCCTAATTACAATTTATATCAGCAAACCCATAACTCAAGGAGTTAAGCTACATAGAACTACTCAAAAACACTTACCCAATCACCAAGAGCCTCAAATTTCGAATTTTGCCTTCCCTAGACCAGAAACACCAAAATATCACTCCGAACCATAAGAAAATTCATACAAAATTAAGGCCCATACTATGAGTCTGCTATGGTAGTCTTAAAATAGTAGGAAATGCATCAAAATAAAGAGTTTATACTTACCTAATATCCCTCATAGCCTCTACCTTGGAAAATCCTCTAAGAAAATACCAAATAAACACATTTCAGATTTAGGTATAGTGAAAATGCTCTAAATGAGAAGCCAATTAGGTCAAATTGAAAAGGAAGAGGAGAAGATTAAGTTATATAACTATTACCTTAGTTGAATCTTACTCTAGAAGTGGAAAATTGTGGTTTCCTTGCTAAGAACCCTAGCCTCCCTTCAAACCTCTGAAAATGAGTTGTGTGTTTTGTGTTTCTATATAAGGGAGGGGAAAGGCTGAATATGTTTTAGGGTTTTGGATGGGTTTGGGCTAATCCAATGGCCCAAGTCCATATGGGTTCAGACTTTGAGTGGAATTGGGTTGAGTTTTAATTTGTTGGACTAATTTCAATAATTTAGACTTTTAGTTGGGTTAGGTCAAGTTTTCAAGGGCCCATTTAGTTTGGGTCTATATAAGGGTTGTTGGGCCAATTATAAGAGCTTATGCAAGTTGAGTCTTGGGTCTCTAATTCATTAAATTGAATTGAGCCATCACTAGGTGCTCTCTCTTGGGCCAAGTCTCTAACCATAGCCTACTTAATTTAATTTGAGCCTAAATGGGGTTTCTAACTTAATTAAATCCCAAACTCATATTAATAATTTATCTTTCTAAAATTTTCATTCACTTAACTTACCTAATCATTCTATATTAATTATTCTTAATTAACTCAAATCCATGGTTAACACCTTAATTAATTTTTTAGGGTGTTACAGTGAGAAATTTCATGGAATTTCATACTTCTCCTTCTTCCAATCTTGTTCCTCTCCTTCTTAGCTCTCTTTCTATGGCACAAACTATCAAAGTGAGCTCTTCTTAGTTTAAAATTTGTCATGTATCTAGAGCTTTTTGGGAAGCTAAAGTATAGAATATTTGGAGATCTATATAATTTTTGAAGTTGAAAAATTTTCTGGTTTTGGTCAGAGTTATTGTTCATATAGCCCAAAATGAAACTCCATTAATTGCTATGAAATTTTATAAGAAGAAACTAGACCTTCCTAGAGACCTATACCGACTAGAAGCACTTCATTTGGATGTCTAGAGAGGGAGATATGAATTTTTGAAATTGCTATCCTGTTCCAGGTGCACCTCCAAACCCTTAGTACTGTTCCATCAATTTTTGGGATCCGAATGCTCTTGGATTAATCTGGAACTATTTTTCCTTCTATTTAACATCCGTAGCTTTCCAAATTGGTATAGTTTACATGAATTATATTTTTTTGGAATTAATTATGAATTTCCAAAATTTATATTAGGAAGTTGTATCAGATTTTTAGACAACTCGACCTTCTTACCTTTTCTATTGTCAAACATGGTCCAGATGAGATTTTCGTGGCTGGAAATTATTTTTAATGTAGATTTTACATCTAGAACTTTCTAGAAAGCTATGGTTTGTATGATTTTGATTTTTCTACATTTAGTTATGATTTTGCAAAGTTGCCCCTGAAATCTACCATATGTTGTCCCGAGATTAAGTGAAAATTTTGAGGTTTTTGACTTAAAAACCATGGATTACTTGATACTTTGAGTTGATTGTGATTTTTCCCAATGATAAATGACTAGAAAATGTTGTTGGATAATCCATAGGGCCCACATAATGTGAGTTGAGAAAAGTTAACCTTGACATAATGCGACAAAGTACTTGAAAATGTGGCTTTTTCTTACTAATTCCCTATGAACATGCACATAATTATCTTTAATGGAAGGATATAATGAGAGGAAATATAAGGTATGGCATTTTTAGCCTTAACTTAACATTTGTATCTTTTGAGAATGGTATGGTTTGCTAGGTTTTGATTTTTCTAAAATTAGTTATAAATTTTTGAAATTTATATCAGTAACCTGTGACAGCAAACCTAGGCAGCTAGACCTTTGATACTTTTCTGTTGTCAATCATAGTTTAGATGATGTTTTCATGGCTTGGAATGATTTTTAACCTATAATGGACATATAGAGCTTTCTAGAAAGCTATTACTTGATTTCAATTTTTCTAGATTTAATTATAAATTTTCAAAGTTGATGACATAAACTTGAACCCTGGAGCCTGAGACTAACCTTGAATTTTTAAGTGTGGAAGTCCTAAGCTCAGGCAAAATGGAACATTTTGGGATGGTTTTGACTTGTATACATGTATTTGGAATAGAAAATGATATAGATGAGTTCGTGTGGCCCACAAAATGTGAAACAAAAATTTTAAATTTGACGTAACGCAAAATAATCCACTATTTTATTCCATTTTCTTGTGGAAATTGCTATACCAAGGGAGTTGAGTTAAGGAAATGAGTAAGAAATGCTAGAGAAATATGGTGTTACAATCCTCATCATAATTCAATTGCCATTGGTTCTGGTCTAAGAATTCTTATTTGTGTTCGTGACAATTTTTCTTAAGTTACCACGCAAGATTCAAGACATTAACAATTTGATGTTGAATTGAGACTTCAACTCCACATTGAAACATTAATTCTTGTCATTTGGATCACTGAACACTTAAATTGAGTAATTAATCAATCAAATTAACCTCTAAATTTTTATCTTAGGACATTCAATTAACCAATTAAGCTCCAAGGAGACCTCAAATCAAACATTCAAGCACACAATTTCTAACATACATTTCATCAAACACCTTGACTGCATACATGAAAAATTGAAGGTCAATGAAAAATTCAGCACTTAAATTGATCCATTAACCTTTAAAATTCTCTCCTAATTGATGTCTAACCAGTCTTCAATTACAAACAACATCAATCCTAATTCATTGCAAGCTTAACCAAGCAAATACATGAACAAGAAATAGTATAGAAAGAGACAAAAAATAGAATAGAAAATCTTAGCCAAAATCCCTTACTAATCTTCATAAATTCAAGCTTCAATCTAAGGTCTTTATCCTAGCTAGCCACAAGATGGAATTAGTGTCTCATGGAATGCAAAATGATGGAGAAGAAATAGAGTGGAGTTCGACCCTAAATGGAGAATGAATGGAGGATGTAGAATGAATGGCGTGCTATCCCTAGCCTCATTTTCTCTTTTCACTTGTTCTACCTCCTCCCCAAACCCATGCTTCCCACGTGAGCTTTCTTAAGTGTGCAATATGGAGTAGCTCCCCGGTGGTTATATGATGTGCATGAAAATATATGAACGTGTATGGATGTGAATATATGATGAATCTACCATCTGGTAATGATCCATGCCTTCCTTTCATGGTTCCATGCATATGTATTTGTGGTTCATGTAGCTGTGACTGGCTGGAGTATTACGTGTAAGTGTATGAGTGTGTGTAAAGCTCCCAACCCATACTTTTCTTCATGTTTTTTCCCCATATGACTTCTCATGACTTCTCACCCTTTGTAACTCTTTTCCATGAATGCTGTAACACCATATCTATATAAGTCTCAACTCATGGCACAATTGGCTTATAGCATTCATTTTCATGAATTTAGCACTTTTAGCAGCGAATATTTGCATCATTAAAAACTAAATTAATTCATTCTTAACTTAATGGACCATGTGAGCTTACCCAACTTAATTTCCATTCCTAACACATTTGATCAATTAGAAATATCAAATTTTAAGGGTCAAAACTCAAGTCCAAAGCATAGAACACAATTACATCTTTCTTGCATTTATTCATGAATTCCATATTCTGATATGAATTTTGAAAAATCATAACTAATTCTAAAAAATTCCAAATCATTCAAACTATAGCTTTCTAGAAAGCTCAAAATGTCATCTACCTGTCATAAACATTTTAGATCAAAACAACCACGTTTGGCCCACAAAAAAATAATGGAACAGTACTTTGGGTCTGGTGGTTATTCTACATCAAACCAGAAATTTCAAAAATTCATTTCTCCCTCTACAAAGCTCCAAATGGGGGTGCTCTCAATAGTTATGGAAAGCTTAGGATGTCTACTATATGTTTATGAAATTTCATAAGTATTGACTTCATTTGATCCCTGAGTGACATAGAAAAAACCAAACTGACCATTTGAACAGTAATAGTGACAATTTCTGCATAATTTGACCAATTTGAAAAATCATAATAAATTCTCTAGAGCTCCAAAAATAGTGCTCTTTGGCTTTGTGAAAATCTCTAGATGAAACCTATATTCTTGCTAAATTTCATGCACAAATTTATCCATTTGGTCTGTTTGTGGTTCAGGCTAAGAATGTGGCAAATTTTTGAGACCCATAAATGAGGTCAAAATGTACCAAATGGCCTTCTTATCATACCAATGTCCATTTGAGTACATCCAAAAGTATAAATACAAACATATAGAAACATCCCAAAATGGTCCCAACTCATCATAGAACTTAAAATCACCTTCCTAGTTATTCATATACACATATACATCAAAGCTCCTAAATGTCAGAAACTCACATATTCATATATTTGGTTCCAAAATTGATTCATACACCAATAATTTACATACTTTTAGTTGTGCTCAATGATTTACATCTCATAAAACATCATATACATACAAAATTTGATATCAAAATACATAAATTTCCTATTCTATTGTCAAAGTCTCTTCTTCAAGTTGCTTGGCTCCCATCTCTTGTTCCATGTGGACTCATCTAGACATCGTTAGACATAATATGGGGAAGAGTGAGATTTAAAGAATCCCAATAAACTCTTTTACCTTTTCAAACATACATATATGGCATATTTTCATGTCAAAGTATTACAAGTATGCAATGAAAGCTTCTAGTAAACATACATAATCATTTTTCAAGTCATATAAACTTATTCAAATCAAACATAGGCTTTAGAGACTTTTGTTTAGCCTCACCTAATTTTCTTTAGGACTTTTGGATTTGTTTCACCCACTTTTAGGGACTTTTGACCTAGCCTCATTATTTCTTGAGACTTTTGGCTTTGTCTCACCCATTCTTAAGGACTTTTAGCTTTTCCTCACTCATTCTAAGGGACTTTTGGCACAACCTCACCCATTCAAGCTATCTTGCATTCAAAACATGTTTTAAAAAAGTATAATGGTACCAACCATTACATCAATAGCTATAAACATATCTCATGGTTCAAACATACACATAAGCATCGAATGACAATTAAACATGCAAGACATGCATACAAGAAAGGATAGAAAGGTACCTTGAGTCAAAAATTACAATCTTACTTCTTAGAATTTTCCTTCCCCTTCTCGGCCTCACACACACACCTAGGAGAATCTTGATTTGCTTGGCCTAGACACATCAAATGAGATATAGTTACATCATTAGAACAAATTCTAGCCTCACATAAACTCTATGCG
>JAIUCV010001399.1:0-102309 GCA_026724425.1 Erythrophleum ivorense
TACAGATACGCCTTCCAGAATTTTCGGATTTAAAACGAAAAAAAAAAAAAAAAAATGGGGTGCAACACGAGGACTTCCCGGGAGGTCACCCATCCTAGTACTACTCTCGCCCAAAGCACGCTTAACTGCGGAGTTCTGATGGGATCCGGTGCATTAGTGCTGGTATGATCGCACCCGTTTGTATATAACGCGCAATCGCATATATCCTTTCCCAAAAGGATCTTGGACGCTCATTCGGCGTGGGCCCCACTTGATGGCTTAGGCCCGGTCCGGACTGTTGGGTAGGCTTTCTAAGAGAGGAAAGATGGATGCATCCTAAGAACACGTAGCATACCGCTTTGTATTCTTTGATTCGGAGTCCGTAGTAGAAAATGGCCCGGAAAAGCGTCTAAACGTCGTTATTTTGGGCACAAACGATGTTTAGACACCTAAAGCACTCTTGGGGCTTCGCGAGAAGGGGCTGTGGGCGGTGTACGTCCACACGGTCTTACAGATACGCCTTCCAGAATTTTCGGATTTAAAACGAAAAAAAAAAAAAAAAAATGGGGTGCAACACGAGGACTTCCCGGGAGGTCACCCATCCTAGTACTACTCTCGCCAAAGCACGCTTAACTGCGGAGTTCTGATGGGATCCGGTGCATTAGTGCTGGTATGATCGCACCCGTTTGTATATAACGCGCAATCGCATATATCCTTTCCCAAAAGGATCTTGGACGCTCATTCGGCGTGGGCCCCACTTGATGCTTAGGCCCGGGTCCGGACTGTTGGGTAGGCTTTCTAAGAGAGGAAAGATGGATGCATCCTAAGAACACGTAGCATACCGCTTTGTATTCTTTGATTCGGAGTCCGTAGTAGAAAATGGCCCGGAAAAGCGTCTAAACGTCGTTATTTTGGGCACAAACGATGTTTAGACACCTAATGCACTCTTGGGGCTTCGCGAGAAGGGGCTGTGGGCGGTGTACGTCCACACGGTCTTACAGATACGCCTTCCAGAATTTCGGATTTTAAAACGAAAAAAAAAAAAAAAAAATGGGTGCAACACGAGGACTTCCCGGGAGGTCACCCATCCTAGTACTACTCTCGCCCAAGCACGCTTAACTGCGGAGTTCTGATGGGATCCGGTGCATTAGTGCTGGTATGATCGCACCCGTTTGTATATAACGCGCAATCGCATATATCCTTTCCCAAAAGGATCTTGGACGCTCATTCGGCGTGGGCCCCACTTGATGCTTAGGCCCCGGTCCGGACTGTTGGGTAGGCTTTCTAAGAGAGGAAAGATGGATGCATCCTAAGAACACGTAGCATACCGCTTTGTATTCTTTGATTCGGAGTCCGTAGTAGAAAATGGCCCGGAAAAAGCGTCTAAACGTCGTTATTTTGGGCACAAACGATGTTTAGACACCTAAAGCACTCTTGGGGCTTCGCGAGAAGGGGCTGTGGGCGGTGTACGTCCACACGGTCTTACAGATACGCCTTCCAGAATTTTCGGATTTAAAACGAAAAAAAAAAAAAAAAAATGGGGTGCAACACGAGGACTTCCCGGGAGGTCACCCATCCTAGTACTACTCTCGACCCAAGCACGCTTAACTGCGGAGTTCTGATGGGATCCGGTGCATTAGTGCTGGTATGATCGCACCCGTTTTGTATATAACGCGCAATCGCATATATCCTTTCCCAAAAGGATCTTGGACGCTCATTCGGCGTGGGCCCCACTTGATGCTTAGGCCCGGTCCGGACTGTTGGGTAGGCTTTCTAAGAGAGGAAAGATGGATGCATCCTAAGAACACGTAGCATACCGCTTTGTATTCTTTGATTCGGAGTCCGTAGTAGAAAATGGGCCCGGAAAAGCGTCTAAACGTCGTTATTTTGGGCACAAACGATGTTTAGACACCTAAAGCACTCTTGGGGCTTCGCGAGAAGGGGCTGTGGGCGGTGTACGTCCACACGGTCTTACAGATACGCCTTCCAGAATTTTCGGATTTAAAACGAAAAAAAAAAAAAAAAATGGGGTGCAACACGAGGACTTCCCGGGAGGTCACCCATCCTAGTACTACTCTCGCCAAGCACGCTTAACTGCGGAGTTCTGATGGGATCCGGTGCATTAGTGCTGGTATGATCGCACCCGTTTGTATATAACGCGCAATCGCATATATCCTTTCCCAAAAGGATCTTGGACGCTCATTCGGCGTGGGCCCCACTTGATGCTTAGGCCCGGTCCGGACTGTTGGGTAGGCTTTCTAAGAGAGGAAAGATGGATGCATCCTAAGAACACGTAGCATACCGCTTTGTATTCTTTGATTCGGAGTCCGTAGTAGAAAATGGCCCGGAAAAGCGTCTAAACGTCGTTATTTTGGGCACAAACGATGTTTTAGACACCTAAAGCACTCTTGGGGCTTCGCGAGAAGGGGCTGTGGGCGGTGTACGTCCACACGGTCTTACAGATACGCCTTCCAGAATTTTCGGATTTAAAACGAAAAAAAAAAAAAAAAAATGGGGTGCAACACGAGGACTTCCCGGGAGGTCACCCATCCTAGTACTACTCTCGCCAAAGCACGCTTAACTGCGGAGTTCTGATGGGATCCGGTGCATTAGTGCTGGTATGATCGCACCCGTTTGTATATAACGCGCAATCGCATATATCCTTTCCCAAAAGGATCTTGGACGCTCATTCGGCGTGGGCCCCACTTGATGCTTAGGCCCGGTCCGGACTGTTGGGTAGGCTTTCTAAGAGAGGAAAGATGGATGCATCCTAAGAACACGTAGCATACCGCTTTGTATTCTTTGATTCGGAGTCCGTAGTAGAAAATGGCCCGGAAAAAGCGTCTAAACGTCGTTATTTGGGCACAAACGATGTTTAGACACCTAAAGCACTCTTGGGGCTTCGCGAGAAGGGGCTGTGGGCGGTGTACGTCCACACGGTCTTACAGATACGCCTTCCAGAATTTTCGGATTTTAAAACGAAAAAAAAAAAAAAAAATGGGGTGCAACGACGAGGACTTCCCGGGAGGTCACCCATCCTAGTACTACTCTCGCCAAAGCACGCTTAACTGCGGAGTTCTGATGGGATCCGGTGCATTAGTGCTGGTATGATCGCACCCGTTTGTATATAACGCGCAATCGCATATATCCTTTCCCAAAAGGATCTTGGACGCTCATTCGGCGTGGGCCCCACTTGATGCTTAGGCCCGGTCCGGACTGTTGGGTAGGCTTTCTAAGAGAGGAAAGATGGATGCATCCTAAGAACACGTAGCATACCGCTTTGTATTCTTTGATTCGGAGTCCGTAGTAGAAAATGGCCCGGAAAAGCGTCTAAACGTCGTTATTTTGGGCACAAACGATGTTTAGACACCTAAAGCACTCTTGGGGCTTCGCGAGAAGGGGCTGTGGGCGGTGTACGTCCACACGGTCTTACAGATACGCCTTCCAGAATTTTCGGATTTAAAACGAAAAAAAAAAAAAAAAATGGGGGTGCAAGACGAGGACTTCCCGGGAGGTCACCCATCCTAGTACTACTCTCGCCCAAGCACGCTTAACTGCGGAGTTCTGATGGGATCCGGTGCATTAGTGCTGGTATGATCGCACCCGTTTGTATATAACGCGCAATCGCATATATCCTTTCCCAAAAAGGATCTTGGACGCTCATTCGGCGTGGGCCCCACTTGATGCTTAGGCCCGGTCCGGACTGTTGGGTAGGCTTTCTAAGAGAGGAAAGATGGATGCATCCTAAGAACACGTAGCATACCGCTTTGTATTCTTTGATTCGGAGTCCGTAGTAGAAAATGGCCCGGGAAAAGCGTCTAAACGTCGTTATTTTGGGCACAAACGATGTTTAGACACCTAAAGCACTCTTGGGGCTTCGCGAGAAGGGGCTGTGGGCGGTGTACGTCCACACGGTCTTACAGATACGCCTTCCAGAATTTTCGGATTTAAAACGAAAAAAAAAAAAAAAAAATGGGGTGCAACACGAGGACTTCCCGGGAGGTCACCCATCCTAGTACTACTCTCGCCAAAGCACGCTTAACTGCGGAGTTCTGATGGGATCCGGTGCATTAGTGCTGGTATGATCGCACCCGTTTGTATATAACGCGCAATCGCATATATCCTTTCCCAAAAGGATCTTGGACGCTCATTCGGCGTGGGCCCCACTTGATGCTTAGGCCCGGTCCGGACTGTTGGGTAGGCTTTCTAAGAGAGGAAAGATGGATGCATCCTAAGAACACGTAGCATACCGCTTTGTATTCTTTGATTCGGAGTCCGTAGTAGAAAATGGCCCGGAAAAGCGTCTAAACGTCGTTATTTTGGGCACAAACGATGTTTAGACACCTAAAGCACTCTTGGGGCTTCGCGAGAAGGGGCTGTGGGCGGTGTACGTCCACACGGTCTTACAGATACGCCTTCCAGAATTTTCGGATTTTAAAACGAAAAAAAAAAAAAAAAAATGGGGGGTGCAACACGAGGACTTCCCGGGAGGTCACCCATCCTAGTACTACTCTCGCCAAAGCACGCTTAACTGCGGAGTTCTGATGGGATCCGGTGCATTAGTGCTGGTATGATCGCACCCGTTTGTATATAACGCGCAATCGCATATATCCTTTCCCAAAAGGATCTTGGACGCTCATTCGGCGTGGGCCCCACTTGATGCTTAGGCCCGGTCCGGACTGTTGGGTAGGCTTTCTAAGAGAGGAAAGATGGATGCATCCTAAGAACACGTAGCATACCGCTTTGTATTCTTTGATTCGGAGTCCGTAGTAGAAAATGGCCCGGAAAAGCGTCTAAACGTCGTTATTTTGGGCACAAACGATGTTTAGACACCTAAAGCACTCTTGGGGCTTCGCGAGAAGGGGCTGTGGGCGGTGTACGTCCACACGGTCTTACAGATACGCCTTCCAGAATTTTCGGATTTAAAACGAAAAAAAAAAAAAAAAAAAATGGGGTGCAACACGAGGACTTCCCGGGAGGTCACCCATCCTAGTACTACTCTCGCCAAAGCACGCTTAACTGCGGAGTTCTGATGGGATCCGGTGCATTAGTGCTGGTATGATCGCACCCGTTTGTATATAACGCGCAATCGCATATATCCTTTCCCAAAAGGATCTTGGACGCTCATTCCGGCGTGGGCCCCACTTGATGCTTAGGCCCGGTCCGGACTGTTGGGTAGGCTTTCTAAGAGAGGAAAGATGGATGCATCCTAAGAACACGTAGCATACCGCTTTGTATTCTTTGATTCGGAGTCCGTAGTAGAAAATGGCCCGGAAAAGCGTCTAAACGTCGTTATTTTGGGCACAAACGATGTTTAGACACCTAAAGCACTCTTGGGGCTTCGCGAGAAGGGGCTGTGGGCGGTGTACGTCCACACGGTCTTACAGATACGCCTTCCAGAATTTTCGGATTTAAAACGAAAAAAAAAAAAAAAAAATGGGGTGGCAACACGAGGACTTCCCGGGAGGTCACCCATCCTAGTACTACTCTCGCCCAAGCACGCTTAACTGCGGAGTTCTGATGGGATCCGGTGCATTAGTGCTGGTATGATCGCACCCGTTTGTATATAACCGCGCAATCGCATATATCCTTTCCCAAAAGGATCTTGGACGCTCATTCGGCGTGGGCCCCACTTGATGCTTAGGCCCGGTCCGGACTGTTGGGTAGGCTTTCTAAGAGAGGAAAGATGGATGCATCCTAAGAACACGTAGCATACCGCTTTGTATTCTTTGATTCGGAGTCCGTAGTAGAAAATGGCCCGGAAAAGCGTCTAAACGTCGTTATTTTGGGCACAAACGATGTTTAGACACCTAAAGCACTCTTGGGGCTTCGCGAGAAGGGGCTGTGGGCGGTGTACGTCCACACGGTCTTACAGATACGCCTTCCAGAATTTTCGGATTTTAAAACGAAAAAAAAAAAAAAAAAATGGGGTGCAACACGAGGACTTCCCGGGAGGTCACCCATCCTAGTACTACTCTCGCCAAAGCACGCTTAACTGCGGAGTTCTGATGGGATCCGGTGCATTAGTGCTGGTATGATCGCACCCGTTTGTATATAACGCGCAATCGCATATATCCTTTCCCAAAAGGATCTTGGACGCTCATTCGGCGTGGGCCCCACTTGATGCTTAGGCCCGGTCCGGACTGTTGGGTAGGCTTTCTAAGAGAGGAAAGATGGATGCATCCTAAGAACACGTAGCATACCGCTTTGTATTCTTTGATTCGGAGTCCGTAGTAGAAAATGGCCCGGAAAAGCGTCTAAACGTCGTTATTTTGGGCACAAACGATGTTTAGACACCTAAAGCACTCTTGGGGCTTCGCGAGAAGGGGCTGTGGGCGGTGTACGTCCACACGGTCTTACAGATACGCCTTCCAGAATTTTCGGATTTAAAACGAAAAAAAAAAAAAAAAAAATGGGGTGCAACACGAGGACTTCCCGGGAGGTCACCCATCCTAGTACTACTCTCGCCAAAGCACGCTTAACTGCGGAGTTCTGATGGGATCCGGTGCATTAGTGCTGGTATGATCGCACCCGTTTGTATATAACGCGCAATCGCATATATCCTTTCCCAAAAGGATCTTGGACGCTCATTCGGCGTGGGCCCCACTTGATGCTTAGGCCCGGTCCGGACTGTTGGGTAGGCTTTCTAAGAGAGGAAAGATGGATGCATCCTAAGAACACGTAGCATACCGCTTTGTATTCTTTGATTCGGAGTCCGTAGTAGAAAATGGCCCGGAAAAGCGTCTAAACGTCGTTATTTTGGGCACAAACGATGTTTAGGACACCTAAAGCACTCTTGGGGCTTCGCGAGAAGGGGCTGTGGGCGGTGTACGTCCACACGGTCTTACAGATACGCCTTCCAGAATTTTCGGATTTAAAACGAAAAAAAAAAAAAAAAAATGGGGTGCAACACGAGGACTTCCCGGGAGGTCACCCATCCTAGTACTACTCTCGCCCAAGCACGCTTAACTGCGGAGTTCTGATGGGATCCGGTGCATTAGTGCTGGTATGATCGCACCCGTTTGTATATAACGCGCAATCGCATATATCCTTTCCCAAAAGGATCTTGGACGCTCATTCGGCGTGGGCCCCACTTGATGCTTAGGCCCGGTCCGGACTGTTGGGTAGGCTTTCTAAGAGAGGAAAGATGGATGCATCCTAAGAACACGTAGCATACCGCTTTGTATTCTTTGATTCGGAGTCCGTAGTAGAAAATGGCCCGGAAAAGCGTCTAAACGTCGTTATTTTGGGCACAAACGATGTTTAGACACCTAAAGCACTCTTGGGGCTTCGCGAGAAGGGGCTGTGGGCGGTGTACGTCCACACGGTCTTACAGATACGCCTTCCAGAATTTTCGGATTTAAAACGAAAAAAAAAAAAAAAAAATGGGGTGCAACACGAGGACTTCCCGGGAGGTCACCCATCCTAGTACTACTCTCGCCAAAGCACGCTTAACTGCGGAGTTCTGATGGGATCCGGTGCATTAGTGCTGGTATGATCGCACCCGTTTGTATATAACGCGCAATCGCATATATCCTTTCCCAAAAGGATCTTGGACCGCTCATTCGGCGTGGGCCCCACTTGATGCTTAGGCCCGGTCCGGACTGTTGGGTAGGCTTTCTAAGAGAGGAAAGATGGATGCATCCTAAGAAACACGTAGCATACCGCTTTGTATTCTTTGATTCGGAGTCCGTAGTAGAAAATGGCCGGAAAAGCGTCTAAACGTCGTTATTTTGGGCACAAACGATGTTTAGACACCTAAAGCACTCTTGGGGCTTCGCGAGAAGGGGCTGTGGGCGGTGTACGTCCACACGGTCTTACAGATACGCCTTCCAGAATTTTCGGATTTAAAACGAAAAAAAAAAAAAAAAAATGGGGTGCAACACGAGGACTTCCCGGGAGGTCACCCATCCTAGTACTACTCTCGCCCAAGCACGCTTAACTGCGGAGTTCTGATGGGATCCGGTGCATTAGTGCTGGTATGATCGCACCCGTTTGTATATAACGCGCAATCGCATATATCCTTTCCCAAAAGGATCTTGGACGCTCATTCGGCGTGGGCCCCACTTGATGCTTAGGCCCGGTCCGGACTGTTGGGTAGGCTTTCTAAGAGAGGAAAGATGGATGCATCCTAAGAACACGTAGCATACCGCTTTGTATTCTTTGATTCGGAGTCCGTAGTAGAAAATGGCCCGGAAAAAGCGTCTAAACGTCGTTATTTTGGGCACAAACGATGTTAGACACCTAAAGCACTCTTGGGGCTTCGCGAGAAGGGGCTGTGGGCGGTGTACGTCCACACGGTCTTACAGATACGCCTTCCAGAATTTTCGGATTTAAAACGAAAAAAAAAAAAAAAAAATGGGGTGCAACACGAGGACTTCCCGGGAGGTCACCCATCCTTGTACTACTCTCGCCAAAGCACGCTTAACTGCGGAGTTCTGATGGGATCCGGTGCATTAGTGCTGGTATGATCGCACCCGTTTGTATATAACGCGCAATCGCATATATCCTTTCCCAAAAGGATCTTGGACGCTCATTCGGCGTGGGCCCCACTTGATGCTTAGGCCCGGTCCGGACTGTTGGGTAGGCTTTCTAAGAGAGGAAAGGATGGATGCATCCTAAGAACACGTAGCATACCGCTTTGTATTCTTTGATTCGGAGTCCGTAGTAGAAAATGGCCCGGAAAAGCGTCTAAACGTCGTTATTTTGGGCACAAACGATGTTTAGACACCTAAAGCACTCTTGGGGCTTCGCGAGAAGGGGCTGTGGGCGGTGTACGTCCACACGGTCTTACAGATACGCCTTCCAGAATTTTCGGATTTTAAAACGAAAAAAAAAAAAAAAAAATGGGGTGCAACACGAGGACTTCCCGGAGGTCACCCATCCTAGTACTACTCTCGCCAAGCACGCTTAACTGCGGAGTTCTGATGGGATCCGGTGCATTAGTGCTGGTATGATCGCACCCGTTTGTATATAACGCGCAATCGCATATATCCTTTCCCAAAAGGATCTTGGACGCTCATTCGGCGTGGGGCCCCACTTGATGCTTAGGCCCGGTCCGGACTGTTGGGTAGGCTTTCTAAGAGAGGAAAGATGGATGCATCCTAAGAACACGTAGCATACCGCTTTGTATTCTTTGATTCGGAGTCCGTAGTAGAAAATGGCCCGGAAAAGCGTCTAAACGTCGTTATTTTGGGCACAAACGATGTTTAGACACCTAAAGCACTCTTGGGGCTTCGCGAGAAGGGGCTGTGGGCGGTGTACGTCCACACGGTCTTACAGATACGCCTTCCAGAATTTTCGGATTTAAAACGAAAAAAAAAAAAAAAAAAATGGGGTGCAACACGAGGACTTCCCGGGAGGTCACCCATCCTAGTACTACTCTCGCCAAAGCACGCTTAACTGCGGAGTTCTGATGGGATCCGGTGCATTAGTGCTGGTATGATCGCACCCGTTTGTATATAACGCGCAATCGCATATATCCTTTCCCAAAAGGATCTTGGACGCTCATTCGGCGTGGGCCCCACTTGATGCTTAGGCCCGGTCCGGACTGTTGGGTAGGCTTTCTAAGAGAGGAAAGATGGATGCATCCTAAGAACACGTAGCATACCGCTTTGTATTCTTTGATTCGGAGTCCGTAGTAGAAAATGGCCCGGAAAAGCGTCTAAACGTCGTTATTTTGGGCACAAACGATGTTTAGACACCTAAAGCACTCTTGGGGCTTCGCGAGAAGGGGCTGTGGGCGGTGTACGTCCACACGGTCTTACAGATACGCCTTCCAGAATTTTCGGATTTTAAAACGAAAAAAAAAAAAAAAAAATGGGGGTGCAACACGAGGACTTCCGGGAGGTCACCCATCCTAGTACTACTCTCGCCAAAGCACGCTTAACTGCGGAGTTCTGATGGGATCCGGTGCATTAGTGCTGGTATGATCGCACCCGTTTGTATATAACGCGCAATCGCATATATCCTTTCCCAAAAGGATCTTGGACGCTCATTCGGCGTGGGCCCCACTTGATGCTTAGGCCCGGTCCGGACTGTTGGGTAGGCTTTCTAAGAGAGGAAAGATGGATGCATCCTAAGAACACGTAGCATACCGCTTTGTATTCTTTGATTCGGAGTCCGTAGTAGAAAATGGCCCGGAAAAGCGTCTAAACGTCGTTATTTTGGGCACAAACGATGTTTAGACACCTAAAGCACTCTTGGGGCTTCGCGAGAAGGGGCTGTGGGCGGTGTACGTCCACACGGTCTTACAGATACGCCTTCCAGAATTTTCGGATTTAAAACGAAAAAAAAAAAAAAAAATGGGGTGCAACACGAGGACTTCCCGGGAGGTCACCCATCCTAGTACTACTCTCGCCCAAGCACGCTTAACTGCGGAGTTCTGATGGGATCCGGTGCATTAGTGCTGGTATGATCGCACCCGTTTGTATATAACGCGCAATCGCATATATCCTTTCCCAAAAGGATCTTGGACGCTCATTCGGCGTGGGCCCCACTTGATGCTTAGGCCCGGTCCGGACTGTTGGGTAGGCTTTTCTAAGAGAGGAAAGATGGATGCATCCTAAGAACACGTAGCATACCGCTTTGTATTCTTTGATTCGGAGTCCCGTAGTAGAAAATGGCCCGGAAAAGCGTCTAAACGTCGTTATTTTGGGCACAAACGATGTTTAGACACCTAAAGCACTCTTGGGGCTTCGCGAGAAGGGGCTGTGGGCGGTGTACGTCCACACGGTCTTACAGATACGCCTTCCAGAATTTTCGGATTTAAAACGAAAAAAAAAAAAAAAAAAATGGGGTGCAACACGAGGACTTCCCGGGAGGTCACCCATCCTAGTACTACTCTCGCCAAAGCACGCTTAACTGCGGAGTTCTGATGGGATCCGGTGCATTAGTGCTGGTATGATCGCACCCGTTTGTATATAACGCGCAATCGCATATATCCTTTCCCAAAAGGATCTTGGACGCTCATTCGGCGTGGGCCCCACTTGATGCTTAGGCCCGGTCCGGACTGTTGGGTAGGCTTTCTAAGAGAGGAAAGATGGATGCATCCTAAGAACACGTAGCATACCGCTTTGTATTCTTTGATTCGGAGTCCGTAGTAGAAAATGGCCCGGAAAAGCGTCTAAACGTCGTTATTTTGGGCACAAACGATGTTTAGACACCTAAAGCACTCTTGGGGCTTCGCGAGAAGGGGCTGTGGGCGGTGTACGTCCACACGGTCTTACAGATACGCCTTCCAGAATTTTCGGATTTTAAAACGAAAAAAAAAAAAAAAAAAAATGGGGTGCAACACGAGGACTTCCCGGGAGGTCACCCATCCTAGTACTACTCTCGCCAAAGCACGCTTAACTGCGGAGTTCTGATGGGATCCGGTGCATTAGTGCTGGTATGATCGCACCCGTTTGTATATAACGCGCAATCGCATATATCCTTTCCCAAAAGGATCTTGGACGCTCATTCGGCGTGGGCCCCACTTGATGCTTAGGCCCGGTCCGGACTGTTGGGTAGGCTTTCTAAGAGAGGAAAGATGGATGCATCCTAAGAACACGTAGCATACCGCTTTGTATTCTTTGATTCGGAGTCCGTAGTAGAAAATGGCCCGGAAAAGCGTCTAAACGTCGTTATTTTGGGCACAAACGATGTTTAGACACCTAAAGCACTCTTGGGGCTTCGCGAGAAGGGGCTGTGGGCGGTGTACGTCCACACGGTCTTACAGATACGCCTTCCAGAATTTTCGGATTTTAAAACGAAAAAAAAAAAAAAAAATGGGGTGCAACACGAGGACTTCCCGGGAGGTCACCCATCCTAGTACTACTCTCGCCCAAGCACGCTTAACTGCGGAGTTCTGATGGGATCCGGTGCATTAGTGCTGGTATGATCGCACCCGTTTGTATATAACGCGCAATCGCATATATCCTTTCCCAAAAGGATCTTGGACGCTCATTCGGCGTGGGCCCCACTTGATGCTTAGGCCCGGTCCGGGACTGTTGGGTAGGCTTTCTAAGAGAGGAAAGATGGATGCATCCTAAGAACACGTAGCATACCGCTTTGTATTCTTTTGATTCGGAGTCCGTAGTAGAAAATGGCCCGGGAAAAGCGTCTAAACGTCGTTATTTTGGGCACAAACGATGTTTAGACACCTAAAGCACTCTTGGGGCTTCGCGAGAAGGGGCTGTGGGCGGTGTACGTCCACACGGTCTTACAGATACGCCTTCCAGAATTTTCGGATTAAAACGAAAAAAAAAAAAAAAAAAATGGGGTGCAACACGAGGACTTCCCGGGAGGTCACCCATCCTAGTACTACTCTCGCCAAAGCACGCTTAACTGCGGAGTTCTGATGGGATCCGGTGCATTAGTGCTGGTATGATCGCACCCGTTTGTATATAACGCGCCAATCGCATATATCCTTTCCCAAAAGGATCTTGGACGCTCATTCGGCGTGGGCCCCACTTGATGCTTAGGCCCGGTCCGGACTGTTGGGTAGGCTTTCTAAGAGAGGAAAGATGGATGCATCCTAAGAACACGTAGCATACCGCTTTGTATTCTTTGATTCGGAGTCCGTAGTAGAAAATGGCCCGGAAAAGCGTCTAAACGTCGTTATTTTGGGCACAAACGATGTTTAGACACCTAAAGCACTCTTGGGGGCTTCGCGAGAAGGGGCTGTGGGCGGTGTACGTCCACACGGTCTTACAGATACGCCTTCCAGAATTTTCGGATTTAAAACGAAAAAAAAAAAAAAAAAATGGGGTGCAACACGAGGACTTCCCGGGAGGTCACCCATCCTAGTACTACTCTCGCCAAAGCACGCTTAACTGCGGAGTTCTGATGGGATCCGGTGCATTAGTGCTGGTATGATCGCACCCGTTTGTATATAACGCGCAATCGCATATATCCTTTCCCAAAAGGATCTTGGACGCTCATTCGGCGTGGGCCCCACTTGATGCTTAGGCCCGGTCCGGACTGTTGGGTAGGCTTTCTAAGAGAGGAAAGATGGATGCATCCTAAGAACACGTAGCATACCGCTTTGTATTCTTTGATTCGGAGTCCGTAGTAGAAAATGGCCCGGAAAAGCGTCTAAACGTCGTTATTTTGGGCACAAACGATGTTTAGACACCTAAAGCACTCTTGGGGCTTCGCGAGAAGGGGCTGTGGGCGGTGTACGTCCACACGGTCTTACAGATACGCCTTCCAGAATTTTCGGATTTAAAACGAAAAAAAAAAAAAAAAAAAAAAAAATGGGGTGCAACACGAGGACTTCCCGGGAGGTCACCCATCCTAGTACTACTCTCGCCCAAGCACGCCTTAACTGCGGAGTTCTGATGGGATCCGGTGCATTAGTGCTGGTATGATCGCACCCGTTTGTATATAACGCGCAATCGCATATATCCTTTCCCAAAAGGATCTTGGACGCTCATTCGGCGTGGGCCCCACTTGATGCTTAGGCCCGGTCCGGACTGTTGGGTAGGCTTTCTAAGAGAGGAAAGATGGATGCATCCTAAGAACACGTAGCATACCGCTTTGTATTCTTTGATTCGGAGTCCGTAGTAGAAAATGGCCCGGAAAAGCGTCTAAACGTCGTTATTTTGGGCACAAACGATGTTTAGACACCTAAAGCACTCTTGGGGCTTCGCGAGAAGGGGCTGTGGGCGGTGTACGTCCACACGGTCTTACAGATACGCCTTCCAGAATTTTCGGATTTAAAACGAAAAAAAAAAAAAAAAAAATGGGGTGCAACACGAGGACTTCCCGGGAGGTCACCCATCCTAGTACTACTCTCGCCAAAGCACGCTTAACTGCGGAGTTCTGATGGGATCCGGTTGCATTAGTGCTGGTATGATCGCACCCCGTTTGTATATAACGCGCAATCGCATATATCCTTTCCCAAAAGGATCTTGGACGCTCATTCGGCGTGGGCCCCACTTGATGCTTAGGCCCGGTCCGGACTGTTGGGTAGGCTTTCTAAGAGAGGAAAGATGGATGCATCCTAAGAACACGTAGCATACCGCTTTGTATTCTTTGATTCGGAGTCCGTAGTAGAAAATGGCCCGGAGAAAGCGTCTAAACGTCGTTATTTTGGGCACAAACGATGTTTAGACACCTAAAGCACTCTTGGGGCTTCGCGAGAAGGGGCTGTGGGCGGTGTACGTCCACACGGTCTTACAGATACGCCTTCCAGAATTTTCGGATTTAAAACGAAAAAAAAAAAAAAAAAAATGGGGTGCAACACGAGGACTTCCCGGGAGGTCACCCATCCTAGTACTACTCTCGCCCAAGCACGCTTAACTGCGGAGTTCTGATGGGATCCGGTGCATTAGTGCTGGTATGATCGCACCCGTTTGTATATAACGCGCAATCGCATATATCCTTTCCCAAAAGGATCTTGGACGCTCATTCGGCGTGGGCCCCACTTGATGCTTAGGCCCGGTCCGGACTGTTGGGTAGGCTTTCTAAGAGAGGAAAGATGGATGCATCCTAAGAACACGTTAGCATACCGCTTTGTATTCTTTGATTCGGAGTCCGTAGTAGAAAATGGCCCGGAAAAGCGTCTAAACGTCGTTATTTTGGGCACAAACGATGTTTAGACACCTAAAGCACTCTTGGGGCTTCGCGAGAAGGGGCTGTGGGCGGTGTACGTCCACACGGTCTTACAGATACGCCTTCCAGAATTTTCGGATTTAAAACGAAAAAAAAAAAAAAAAAATGGGGTGCAACACGAGGACTTCCCGGGAGGTCACCCATCCTAGTACTACTCTCGCCAAAGCACGCTTAACTGCGGAGTTCTGATGGATCCGGTGCATTAGTGCTGGTATGATCGCACCCGTTTGTATATAACGCGCAATCGCATATATCCTTTCCCAAAAGGATCTTGGACGCTCATTCGGCGTGGGCCCCACTTGATGCTTAGGCCCGGTCCGGACTGTTGGGTAGGCTTTCTAAGAGAGGAAAGATGGATGCATCCTAAGAACACGTAGCATACCGCTTTGTATTCTTTGATTCGGAGTCCGTAGTAGAAAATGGCCCGGAAAAGCGTCTAAACGTCGTTATTTTGGGCACAAACGATGTTTAGACACCTAAAGCACTCTTGGGGCTTCGCGAGAAGGGGCTGTGGGCGGTGTACGTCCACACGGTCTTACAGATACGCCTTCCAGAATTTTCGGATTTAAAACGAAAAAAAAAAAAAAAAAAATGGGGTGCAACACGAGGACTTCCCGGGAGGTCACCCATCCTAGTACTACTCTCGCCCAAGCACGCTTAACTGCGGAGTTCTGATGGGATCCGGTGCATTAGTGCTGGTATGATCGCACCCGTTTGTATATAACGCGCAATCGCATATATCCTTTCCCAAAAGGATCTTGGACGCTCATTCGGCGTGGGCCCCACTTGATGCTTAGGCCCGGTCCGGACTGTTGGGTAGGCTTTCTAAGAGAGGAAAGATGGATGCATCCTAAGAACACGTAGCATACCGCTTTGTATTCTTTGATTCGGAGTCCGTAGTAGAAAATGGCCCGGAAAAGCGTCTAAACGTCGTTATTTTGGGCACAAACGATGTTTAGACACCTAAAGCACTCTTGGGGCTTCGCGAGAAGGGGCTGTGGGCGGTGTACGTCCACACGGTCTTACAGATACGCCTTCCAGAATTTTCGGATTTTAAAACGAAAAAAAAAAAAAAAAATGGGGTGCAACACGAGGACTTCCCGGGAGGTCACCCATCCTAGTACTACTCTCGCCCAAAGCACGCTTAACTGCGGAGTTCTGATGGGATCCGGTGCATTAGTGCTGGTATGATCGCACCCGTTTGTATATAACGCGCAATCGCATATATCCTTTCCCAAAAGGATCTTGGACGCTCATTCGGCGTGGGCCCCACTTGATGCTTAGGCCCGGTCCGGACTGTTGGGTAGGCTTTCTAAGAGAGGAAAGATGGATGCATCCTAAGAACACGTAGCATACCGCTTTGTATTCTTTGATTCGGAGTCCGTAGTAGAAAATGGCCCGGAAAAGCGTCTAAACGTCGTTATTTTGGGCACAAACGATGTTTAGACACCTAAAGCACTCTTGGGGCTTCGCGAGAAGGGCTGTGGGCGGTGTACGTCCACACGGTCTTACAGATACGCCTTCCAGAATTTTCGGATTTAAAACGAAAAAAAAAAAAAAAAAATGGGGTGCAACACGAGGACTTCCCGGGAGGTCACCCATCCTAGTACTACTCTCGCCCAAGCACGCTTAACTGCGGAGTTCTGATGGGATCCGGTGCATTAGTGCTGGTATGATCGCACCCGTTTGTATATAACGCGCAATCGCATATATCCTTTCCCAAAAGGATCTTGGACGCTCATTCGGCGTGGGCCCCACTTGATGCTTAGGCCCGGTCCGGACTGTTGGGTAGGCTTTCTAAGAGAGGAAAGATGGATGCATCCTAAGAACACGTAGCATACCGCTTTGTATTCTTTGATTCGGAGTCCGTAGTAGAAAATGGCCCGGAAAAGCGTCTAAACGTCGTTATTTTGGGCACAAACGATGTTTAGACACCTAAAGCACTCTTGGGGCTTCGCGAGAAGGGGCTGTGGGCGGTGTACGTCCACACGGTCTTACAGATACGCCTTCCAGAATTTTCGGATTTTAAAACGAAAAAAAAAAAAAAAAAATGGGGTGCAACACGAGGACTTCCCGGGAGGTCACCCATCCTAGTACTACTCTCGCCAAAGCACGCTTAACTGCGGAGTTCTGATGGGATCCGGTGAATTAGTGCTGGTATGATCGCACCCGTTTGTATATAACGCGCAATCGCATATATCCTTTCCCAAAAGGATCTTGGACGCTCATTCGGCGGTGGGCCCCACTTGATGCTTAGGCCGGTCCGGACTGTTGGGTAGGCTTTCTAAGAGAGGAAAGATGGATGCATCCTAAGAACACGTAGCATACCGCTTTGTATTCTTTGATTCGGAGTCCGTAGTAGAAAATGGCCCGGAAAAGCGTCTAAACGTCGTTATTTTGGGCACAAACGATGTTTAGACACCTAAAGCACTCTTGGGGCTTCGCGAGAAGGGGCTGTGGGCGGTGTACGTCCACACGGTCTTACAGATACGCCTTCCAGAATTTTCGGATTTAAAACGAAAAAAAAAAAAAAAAATGGGGTGCAACACGAGGACTTCCCGGGAGGTCACCCATCCTAGTACTACTCTCGCCAAAGCACGCTTAACTGCGGAGTTCTGATGGGATCCGGTGCATTAGTGCTGTATGATCGCACCCGTTTGTATATAACGCGCAATCGCATATATCCTTTCCCAAAAGGATCTTGGACGCTCATTCGGCGTGGGCCCCACTTGATGCTTAGGCCCGGTCCGGACTGTTGGGTAGGCTTTCTAAGAGAGGAAAGATGGATGCATCCTAAGAACACGTAGCATACCGCTTTGTATTCTTTGATTCGGAGTCCGTAGTAGAAAATGGCCCGGAAAAGCGTCTAAACGTCGTTATTTTGGGCACAAACGATGTTTAGACACCTAAAGCACTCTTGGGGCTTCGCGAGAAGGGGCTGTGGGCGGTGTACGTCCACACGGTCTTACAGATACGCCTTCCAGAATTTTCGGATTTTAAAACGAAAAAAAAAAAAAAAAAATGGGGTGCAACACGAGGACTTCCCGGGAGGTCACCCATCCTAGTACTACTCTCGCCAAAGCACGCTTAACTGCGGAGTTCTGATGGGATCCGGTGCATTAGTGCTGGTATGATCGCACCCGTTTGTATATAACGCGCAATCGCATATATCCTTTCCCAAAAGGATCTTGGACGCTCATTCGGCGTGGGCCCCACTTGATGCTTAGGCCCGGTCCGGACTGTTGGGTAGGCTTTCTAAGAGAGGAAAGATGGATGCATCCTAAGAACACGTAGCATACCGCTTTGTATTCTTTGATTCGGAGTCCGTAGTAGAAAATGGCCCGGAAAAGCGTCTAAACGTCGTTATTTTGGGCACAAACGATGTTTAGACACCTAAAGCACTCTTGGGGCTTCGCGAGAAGGGGCTGTGGGCGGTGTACGTCCACACGGTCTTACAGATACGCCTTCCAGAATTTTCGGATTTAAAACGAAAAAAAAAAAAAGAAAAATGGGGTGCAACACGAGGACTTCCCGGGAGGTCACCCATCCTAGTACTACTCTCGCCAAAGCACGCTTAACTGCGGAGTTCTGATGGGATCCGGTGCATTAGTGCTGGTATGATCGCACCCGTTTGTATATAACGCGCAATCGCATATATCCTTTCCCAAAAGGATCTTGGACGCTCATTCGGCGTGGGCCCCACTTGATGCTTAGGCCCGGTCCGGACTGTTGGGTAGGCTTTCTAAGAGAGGAAAGATGGATGCATCCTAAGAACACGTAGCATACCGCTTTGTATTCTTTGATTCGGAGTCCGTAGTAGAAAATGGCCCGGAAAAAGCGTCTAAACGTCGTTATTTTGGGCACAAACGATGTTTAGACACCTAAAGCACTCTTGGGGCTTCGCGAGAAGGGGCTGTGGGCGGTGTACGTCCACACGGTCTTACAGATACGCCTTCCAGAATTTTCGGATTTTAAAACGAAAAAAAAAAAAAAAAAATGGGGTAACACGAGGACTTCCCGGGAGGTCACCCATCCTAGTACTACTCTCGCCAAAGCACGCTTAACTGCGGAGTTCTGATGGGATCCGGTGCATTAGTGCTGGTATGATCGCACCCGTTTGTATATAACGCGCAATCGCATATATCCTTTCCCAAAAGGATCTTGGACGCTCATTCGGCGTGGGCCCCACTTGATGCTTAGGCCCGGTCCGGACTGTTGGGTAGGCTTTCTAAGAGAGGAAAGATGGATGCATCCTAAGAACACGTAGCATACCGCTTTGTATTCTTTGATTCGGAGTCCGTAGTAGAAAATGGCCCGGAAAAGCGTCTAAACGTCGTTATTTTGGGCACAAACGATGTTTAGACACCTAAAGCACTCTTGGGGCTTCGCGAGAAGGGGCTGTGGGCGGTGTACGTCCACACGGTCTTACAGATACGCCTTCCAGAATTTTCGGATTTAAAACGAAAAAAAAAAAAAAAAAAATGGGGTGCAACACGAGGACTTCCCGGGAGGTCACCCATCCTAGTACTACTCTCGCCAAAGCACGCTTAACTGCGGAGTTCTGATGGGATCCGGTGCATTAGTGCTGGTATGATCGCACCCGTTTGTATATAACGCGCAATCGCATATATCCTTTCCCAAAAGGATCTTGGACGCTCATTCGGCGTGGGCCCCACTTGATGCTTAGGCCCGGTCCGGACTGTTGGGTAGGCTTTCTAAGAGAGGAAAGATGGATGCATCCTAAGAACACGTAGCATACCGCTTTGTATTCTTTGATTCGGAGTCCGTAGTAGAAAATGGCCCGGAAAAGCGTCTAAACGTCGTTATTTTGGGCACAAACGATGTTTAGACACCTAAAGCACTCTTGGGGCTTCGCGAGAAGGGGCTGTGGGCGGTGTACGTCCACACGGTCTTACAGATACGCCTTCCAGAATTTTCGGATTTTAAAACGAAAAAAAAAAAAAAAAAATGGGGTGCAACACGAGGACTTCCCGGGAGGTCACCCATCCTAGTACTACTCTCGCCAAAGCACGCTTAACTGCGGAGTTCTGATGGGATCCGGTGCATTAGTGCTGGTATGATCGCACCCGTTTGTATATAACGCGCAATCGCATATATCCTTTCCCAAAAGGATCTTGGACGCTCATTCGGCGTGGGCCCCACTTGATGCTTAGGCCCGGTCCGGACTGTTGGGTAGGCTTTCTAAGAGAGGAAAGATGGATGCATCCTAAGAACACGTAGCATACCGCTTTGTATTCTTTGATTCGGAGTCCGTAGTAGAAAATGGCCCGGAAAAGCGTCTAAACGTCGTTATTTTGGGCACAAACGATGTTTAGACACCTAAAGCACTCTTGGGGCTTCGCGAGAAGGGGCTGTGGGCGGTGTACGTCCACACGGTCTTACAGATACGCCTTCCAGAATTTTCGGATTTAAAACGAAAAAAAAAAAAAAGAAAAATGGGGTGCAACACGAGGACTTCCCGGGAGGTCACCCATCCTAGTACTACTCTCGCCAAAGCACGCTTAACTGCGGAGTTCTGATGGGATCCGGTGCATTAGTGCTGGTATGATCGCACCCGTTTGTATATAACGCGCAATCGCATATATCCTTTCCCAAAAGGATCTTGGACGCTCATTCGGCGTGGGCCCCACTTGATGCTTAGGCCCGGTCCGGACTGTTGGGTAGGCTTTCTAAGAGAGGAAAGATGGATGCATCCTAAGAACACGTAGCATACCGCTTTGTATTCTTTGATTCGGAGTCCGTAGTAGAAAATGGCCCGGAAAAGCGTCTAAACGTCGTTATTTTGGGCACAAACGATGTTTAGACACCTAAAGCACTCTTGGGGCTTCGCGAGAAGGGGCTGTGGGCGGTGTACGTCCACACGGTCTTACAGATACGCCTTCCAGAATTTTCGGATTTAAAACGAAAAAAAAAAAAAAAAATGGGGTGCAACACGAGGACTTCCCGGGAGGTCACCCATCCTAGTACTACTCTCGCCCAAGCACGCTTAACTGCGGAGTTCTGATGGGATCCGGTGCATTAGTGCTGGTATGATCGCACCCGTTTGTATATAACGCGCAATCGCATATATCCTTTCCCAAAAGGATCTTGGACGCTCATTCGGCGTGGGCCCCAGTTGATGCTTAGGCCCGGTCCGGACTGTTGGGTAGGCTTTCTAAGAGAGGAAAGATGGATGCATCCTAAGAACACGTAGCATACCGCTTTGTATTCTTTGATTCGGAGTCCGTAGTAGAAAATGGCCCGGAAAAGCGTCTAAACGTCGTTATTTTGGGCACAAACGATGTTTAGACACCTAAAGCACTCTTGGGGCATCGCGAGAAGGGGCTGTGGGCGGTGTACGTCCACACGGTCTTACAGATACGCCTTCCAGAATTTTCGGATTTAAAACGAAAAAAAAAAAAAAAAAATGGGGTGCAACACGAGGACTTCCCGGGAGGTCACCCATCCTAGTACTACTCTCGCCAAAGCACGCTTAACTGCGGAGTTCTGATGGGATCCGGTGCATTAGTGCTGGTATGATCGCACCCGTTTGTATATAACGCGCAATCGCATATATCCTTTCCCAAAAGGATCTTGGACGCTCATTCGGCGTGGGCCCCACTTGATGCTTAGGCCCGGTCCGGACTGTTGGGTAGGCTTTCTAAGAGAGGAAAGATGGATGCATCCTAAGAACACGTAGCATACCGCTTTGTATTCTTTGATTCGGAGTCCGTAGTAGAAAATGGCCCGGAAAAGCGTCTAAACGTCGTTATTTTGGGCACAAACGATGTTTAGACACCTAAAGCACTCTTGGGGCTTCGCGAGAAGGGGCTGTGGGCGGTGTACGTCCACACGGTCTTACAGATACGCCTTCCAGAATTTTCGGATTTTAAAACGAAAAAAAAAAAAAAAAAATGGGGTGCAACACGAGGACTTCCCGGGAGGTCACCCATCCTAGTACTACTCTCGCCAAAGCACGCTTAACTGCGGAGTTCTGATGGGATCCGGTGCATTAGTGCTGGTATGATCGCACCCGTTTGTATATAACGCGCAATCGCATATATCCTTTCCCAAAAGGATCTTGGACGCTCATTCGGCGTGGGCCCCACTTGATGCTTAGGCCCGGTCCGGACTGTTGGGTAGGCTTTCTAAGAGAGGAAAGATGGATGCATCCTAAGAACACGTAGCATACCGCTTTGTATTCTTTGATTCGGAGTCCGTAGTAGAAAATGGCCCGGAAAAGCGTCTAAACGTCGTTATTTTGGGCACAAACGATGTTTAGACACCTAAAGCACTCTTGGGGCTTCGCGAGAAGGGGCTGTGGGCGGTGTACGTCCACACGGTCTTACAGATACGCCTTCCAGAATTTTCGGATTTAAAACGAAAAAAAAAAAAAAAAATGGGGTGCAACACGAGGACTTCCCGGGAGGTCACCCATCCTAGTACTACTCTCGCCCAAGCAAGCTTAACTGCGGAGTTCTGATGGGATCCGGTGCATTAGTGCTGGTATGATCGCACCCGTTTGTATATAACGCGCAATCGCATATATCCTTTCCCAAAAGGATCTTGGACGCTCATTCGGCGTGGGCCCCACTTGATGCTTAGGCCCGGTCCGGACTGTTGGGTAGGCTTTCTAAGAGAGGAAAGATGGATGCATCCTAAGAACACGTAGCATACCGCTTTGTATTCTTTGATTCGGAGTCCGTAGTAGAAAATGGCCCGGAAAAGCGTCTAAACGTCGTTATTTTGGGCACAAACGATGTTTAGACACCTAAAGCACTCTTGGGGCTTCGCGAGAAGGGGCTGTGGGCGGTGTACGTCCACACGGTCTTACAGATACGCCTTCCAGAATTTTCGGATTTAAAACGAAAAAAAAAAAAAAAAATGGGGTGCAACACGAGGACTTCCCGGGAGGTCACCCATCCTAGTACTACTCTCGCCCAAGCACGCTTAACTGCGGAGTTCTGATGGGATCCGGTGCATTAGTGCTGGTATGATCGCACCCGTTTGTATATAACGCGCAATCGCATATATCCTTTCCCAAAAGGATCTTGGACGCTCATTCGGCGTGGGCCCCAGTTGATGCTTAGGCCCGGTCCGGACTGTTGGGTAGGCTTTCTAAGAGAGGAAAGATGGATGCATCCTAAGAACACGTAGCATACCGCTTTGTATTCTTTGATTCGGAGTCCGTAGTAGAAAATGGCCCGGAAAAGCGTCTAAACGTCGTTATTTTGGGCACAAACGATGTTTAGACACCTAAAGCACTCTTGGGGCTTCGCGAGAAGGGGCTGTGGGCGGTGTACGTCCACACGGTCTTACAGATACGCCTTCCAGAATTTTCGGATTTAAAACGAAAAAAAAAAAAAAAAAAATGGGGTGCAACACGAGGACTTCCCGGGAGGTCACCCATCCTAGTACTACTCTCGCCAAAGCACGCTTAACTGCGGAGTTCTGATGGGATCCGGTGCATTAGTGCTGGTATGATCGCACCCGTTTGTATATAACGCGCAATCGCATATATCCTTTCCCAAAAGGATCTTGGACGCTCATTCGGCGTGGGCCCCACTTGATGCTTAGGCCCGGTCCGGACTGTTGGGTAGGCTTTCTAAGAGAGGAAAGATGGATGCATCCTAAGAACACGTAGCATACCGCTTTGTATTCTTTGATTCGGAGTCCGTAGTAGAAAATGGCCCGGAAAAGCGTCTAAACGTCGTTATTTTGGGCACAAACGATGTTTAGACACCTAAAGCACTCTTGGGGCTTCGCGAGAAGGGGCTGTGGGCGGTGTACGTCCACACGGTCTTACAGATACGCCTTCCAGAATTTTCGGATTTAAAACGAAAAAAAAAAAAAAAAATGGGGTGCAACACGAGGACTTCCCGGGAGGTCACCCATCCTAGTACTACTCTCGCCCAAGCACGCTTAACTGCGGAGTTCTGATGGGATCCGGTGCATTAGTGCTGGTATGATCGCACCCGTTTGTATATAACGCGCAATCGCATATATCCTTTCCCAAAAGGATCTTGGACGCTCATTCGGCGTGGGCCCCACTTGATGCTTAGGCCCGGTCCGGACTGTTGGGTAGGCTTTCTAAGAGAGGAAAGATGGATGCATCCTAAGAACACGTAGCATACCGCTTTGTATTCTTTGATTCGGAGTCCGTAGTAGAAAATGGCCCGGAAAAGCGTCTAAACGTCGTTATTTTGGGCACAAACGATGTTTAGACACCTAAAGCACTCTTGGGGCTTCGCGAGAAGGGGCTGTGGGCGGTGTACGTCCACACGGTCTTACAGATACGCCTTCCAGAATTTTCGGATTTAAAACGAAAAAAAAAAAAAAAAAATGGGGTGCAACACGAGGACTTCCCGGGAGGTCACCCATCCTAGTACTACTCTCGCCCAAGCACGCTTAACTGCGGAGTTCTGATGGGATCCGGTGCATTAGTGCTGGTATGATCGCACCCGTTTGTATATAACGCGCAATCGCATATATCCTTTCCCAAAAGGATCTTGGACGCTCATTCGGCGTGGGCCCCAGTTGATGCTTAGGCCCGGTCCGGACTGTTGGGTAGGCTTTCTAAGAGAGGAAAGATGGATGCATCCTAAGAACACGTAGCATACCGCTTTGTATTCTTTGATTCGGAGTCCGTAGTAGAAAATGGCCCGGAAAAGCGTCTAAACGTCGTTATTTTGGGCACAAACGATGTTTAGACACCTAAAGCACTCTTGGGGCTTCGCGAGAAGGGGCTGTGGGCGGTGTACGTCCACACGGTCTTACAGATACGCCTTCCAGAATTTTCGGATTTAAAACGAAAAAAAAAAAAAAAAAAATGGGGTGCAACACGAGGACTTCCCGGGAGGTCACCCATCCTAGTACTACTCTCGCCAAAGCACGCTTAACTGCGGAGTTCTGATGGGATCCGGTGCATTAGTGCTGGTATGATCGCACCCGTTTGTATATAACGCGCAATCGCATATATCCTTTCCCAAAAGGATCTTGGACGCTCATTCGGCGTGGGCCCCAGTTGATGCTTAGGCCCGGTCCGGACTGTTGGGTAGGCTTTCTAAGAGAGGAAAGATGGATGCATCCTAAGAACACGTAGCATACCGCTTTGTATTCTTTGATTCGGAGTCCGTAGTAGAAAATGGCCCGGAAAAGCGTCTAAACGTCGTTATTTTGGGCACAAACGATGTTTAGACACCTAAAGCACTCTTGGGGCTTCGCGAGAAGGGGCTGTGGGCGGTGTACGTCCACACGGTCTTACAGATACGCCTTCCAGAATTTTCGGATTTAAAACGAAAAAAAAAAAAAAAAAAATGGGGTGCAACACGAGGACTTCCCGGGAGGTCACCCATCCTAGTACTACTCTCGCCAAAGCACGCTTAACTGCGGAGTTCTGATGGGATCCGGTGCATTAGTGCTGGTATGATCGCACCCGTTTGTATATAACGCGCAATCGCATATATCCTTTCCCAAAAGGATCTTGGACGCTCATTCGGCGTGGGCCCCACTTGATGCTTAGGCCCGGTCCGGACTGTTGGGTAGGCTTTCTAAGAGAGGAAAGATGGATGCATCCTAAGAACACGTAGCATACCGCTTTGTATTCTTTGATTCGGAGTCCGTAGTAGAAAATGGCCCGGAAAAGCGTCTAAACGTCGTTATTTTGGGCACAAACGATGTTTAGACACCTAAAGCACTCTTGGGGCTTCGCGAGAAGGGGCTGTGGGCGGTGTACGTCCACACGGTCTTACAGATACGCCTTCCAGAATTTTCGGATTTAAAACGAAAAAAAAAAAAAAAAATGGGGTGCAACACGAGGACTTCCCGGGAGGTCACCCATCCTAGTACTACTCTCGCCCAAGCACGCTTAACTGCGGAGTTCTGATGGGATCCGGTGCATTAGTGCTGGTATGATCGCACCCGTTTGTATATAACGCGCAATCGCATATATCCTTTCCCAAAAGGATCTTGGACGCTCATTCGGCGTGGGCCCCAGTTGATGCTTAGGCCCGGTCCGGACTGTTGGGTAGGCTTTCTAAGAGAGGAAAGATGGATGCATCCTAAGAACACGTAGCATACCGCTTTGTATTCTTTGATTCGGAGTCCGTAGTAGAAAATGGCCCGGAAAAGCGTCTAAACGTCGTTATTTTGGGCACAAACGATGTTTAGACACCTAAAGCACTCTTGGGGCTTCGCGAGAAGGGGCTGTGGGCGGTGTACGTCCACACGGTCTTACAGATACGCCTTCCAGAATTTTCGGATTTAAAACGAAAAAAAAAAAAAAAAAAATGGGGTGCAACACGAGGACTTCCCGGGAGGTCACCCATCCTAGTACTACTCTCGCCAAAGCACGCTTAACTGCGGAGTTCTGATGGGATCCGGTGCATTAGTGCTGGTATGATCGCACCCGTTTGTATATAACGCGCAATCGCATATATCCTTTCCCAAAAGGATCTTGGACGCTCATTCGGCGTGGGCCCCACTTGATGCTTAGGCCCGGTCCGGACTGTTGGGTAGGCTTTCTAAGAGAGGAAAGATGGATGCATCCTAAGAACACGTAGCATACCGCTTTGTATTCTTTGATTCGGAGTCCGTAGTAGAAAATGGCCCGGAAAAGCGTCTAAACGTCGTTATTTTGGGCACAAACGATGTTTAGACACCTAAAGCACTCTTGGGGCTTCGCGAGAAGGGGCTGTGGGCGGTGTACGTCCACACGGTCTTACAGATACGCCTTCCAGAATTTTCGGATTTTAAAACGAAAAAAAAAAAAAAAAAATGGGGTGCAACACGAGGACTTCCCGGGAGGTCACCCATCCTAGTACTACTCTCGCCAAAGCACGCTTAACTGCGGAGTTCTGATGGGATCCGGTGCATTAGTGCTGGTATGATCGCACCCGTTTGTATATAACGCGCAATCGCATATATCCTTTCCCAAAAGGATCTTGGACGCTCATTCGGCGTGGGCCCCACTTGATGCTTAGGCCCGGTCCGGACTGTTGGGTAGGCTTTCTAAGAGAGGAAAGATGGATGCATCCTAAGAACACGTAGCATACCGCTTTGTATTCTTTGATTCGGAGTCCGTAGTAGAAAATGGCCCGGAAAAGCGTCTAAACGTCGTTATTTTGGGCACAAACGATGTTTAGACACCTAAAGCACTCTTGGGGCTTCGCGAGAAGGGGCTGTGGGCGGTGTACGTCCACACGGTCTTACAGATACGCCTTCCAGAATTTTCGGATTTAAAACGAAAAAAAAAAAAAAAAAATGGGGTGCAACACGAGGACTTCCCGGGAGGTCACCCATCCTAGTACTACTCTCGCCCAAGCACGCTTAACTGCGGAGTTCTGATGGGATCCGGTGCATTAGTGCTGGTATGATCGCACCCGTTTGTATATAACGCGCAATCGCATATATCCTTTCCCAAAAGGATCTTGGACGCTCATTCGGCGTGGGCCCCACTTGATGCTTAGGCCCGGTCCGGACTGTTGGGTAGGCTTTCTAAGAGAGGAAAGATGGATGCATCCTAAGAACACGTAGCATACCGCTTTGTATTCTTTGATTCGGAGTCCGTAGTAGAAAATGGCCCGGAAAAGCGTCTAAACGTCGTTATTTTGGGCACAAACGATGTTTAGACACCTAAAGCACTCTTGGGGCTTCGCGAGAAGGGGCTGTGGGCGGTGTACGTCCACACGGTCTTACAGATACGCCTTCCAGAATTTTCGGATTTAAAACGAAAAAAAAAAAAAAAAAATGGGGTGCAACACGAGGACTTCCCGGGAGGTCACCCATCCTAGTACTACTCTCGCCAAAGCACGCTTAACTGCGGAGTTCTGATGGGATCCGGTGCATTAGTGCTGGTATGATCGCACCCGTTTGTATATAACGCGCAATCGCATATATCCTTTCCCAAAAGGATCTTGGACGCTCATTCGGCGTGGGCCCCACTTGATGCTTAGGCCCGGTCCGGACTGTTGGGTAGGCTTTCTAAGAGAGGAAAGATGGATGCATCCTAAGAACACGTAGCATACCGCTTTGTATTCTTTGATTCGGAGTCCGTAGTAGAAAATGGCCCGGAAAAGCGTCTAAACGTCGTTATTTTGGGCACAAACGATGTTTAGACACCTAAAGCACTCTTGGGGCTTCGCGAGAAGGGGCTGTGGGCGGTGTACGTCCACACGGTCTTACAGATACGCCTTCCAGAATTTTCGGATTTAAAACGAAAAAAAAAAAAAAAAAATGGGGTGCAACACGAGGACTTCCCGGGAGGTCACCCATCCTAGTACTACTCTCGCCCAAGCACGCTTAACTGCGGAGTTCTGATGGGATCCGGTGCATTAGTGCTGGTATGATCGCACCCGTTTGTATATAACGCGCAATCGCATATATCCTTTCCCAAAAGGATCTTGGACGCTCATTCGGCGTGGGCCCCACTTGATGCTTAGGCCCGGTCCGGACTGTTGGGTAGGCTTTCTAAGAGAGGAAAGATGGATGCATCCTAAGAACACGTAGCATACCGCTTTGTATTCTTTGATTCGGAGTCCGTAGTAGAAAATGGCCCGGAAAAGCGTCTAAACGTCGTTATTTTGGGCACAAACGATGTTTAGACACCTAAAGCACTCTTGGGGCTTCGCGAGAAGGGGCTGTGGGCGGTGTACGTCCACACGGTCTTACAGATACGCCTTCCAGAATTTTCGGATTTTAAAACGAAAAAAAAAAAAAAAAAATGGGGTGCAACACGAGGACTTCCCGGGAGGTCACCCATCCTAGTACTACTCTCGCCAAAGCACGCTTAACTGCGGAGTTCTGATGGGATCCGGTGCATTAATGCTGGTATGATCGCACCCGTTTGTATATAACGCGCAATCGCATATATCCTTTCCCAAAAGGATCTTGGACGCTCATTCGGCGTGGGCCCCACTTGATGCTTAGGCCCGGTCCGGACTGTTGGGTAGGCTTTCTAAGAGAGGAAAGATGGATGCATCCTAAGAACACGTAGCATACCGCTTTGTATTCTTTGATTCGGAGTCCGTAGTAGAAAATGGCCCGGAAAAGCGTCTAAACGTCGTTATTTTGGGCACAAACGATGTTTAGACACCTAAAGCACTCTTGGGGCTTCGCGAGAAGGGGCTGTGGGCGGTGTACGTCCACACGGTCTTACAGATACGCCTTCCAGAATTTTCGGATTTAAAACGAAAAAAAAAAAAAAAAAAATGGGGTGCAACACGAGGACTTCCCGGGAGGTCACCCATCCTAGTACTACTCTCGCCAAAGCACGCTTAACTGCGGAGTTCTGATGGGATCCGGTGCATTAGTGCTGGTATGATCGCACCCGTTTGTATATAACGCGCAATCGCATATATCCTTTCCCAAAAGGATCTTGGACGCTCATTCGGCGTGGGCCCCACTTGATGCTTAGGCCCGGTCCGGACTGTTGGGTAGGCTTTCTAAGAGAGGAAAGATGGATGCATCCTAAGAACACGTAGCATACCGCTTTGTATTCTTTGATTCGGAGTCCGTAGTAGAAAATGGCCCGGAAAAGCGTCTAAACGTCGTTATTTTGGGCACAAACGATGTTTAGACACCTAAAGCACTCTTGGGGCTTCGCGAGAAGGGGCTGTGGGCGGTGTACGTCCACACGGTCTTACAGATACGCCTTCCAGAATTTTCGGATTTAAAACGAAAAAAAAAAAAAAAAAATGGGGGTGCAACACGAGGACTTCCCGGGAGGTCACCCATCCTAGTACTACTCTCGCCCAAGCACGCTTAACTGCGGAGTTCTGATGGGATCCGGTGCATTAGTGCTGGTATGATCGCACCCGTTTGTATATAACGCGCAATCGCATATATCCTTTCCCAAAAGGATCTTGGACGCTCATTCGGCGTGGGCCCCACTTGATGCTTAGGCCCGGTCCGGACTGTTGGGTAGGCTTTCTAAGAGAGGAAAGATGGATGCATCCTAAGAACACGTAGCGTACCGCTTTGTATTCTTTGATTCGGAGTCCGTAGTAGAAAATGGCCCGGAAAAGCGTCTAAACGTCGTTATTTTGGGCACAAACGATGTTTAGACACCTAAAGCACTCTTGGGGCTTCGCGAGAAGGGGCTGTGGGCGGTGTACGTCCACACGGTCTTACAGATACGCCTACCAGAATTTTCGGATTTAAAACGAAAAAAAAAAAAAAAATGGGGTGCAACACGAGGACTTCCCGGGAGGTCACCCATCCTAGTACTACTCTCGCCCAAGCACGCTTAACTGCGGAGTTCTGATGGGATCCGGTGCATTAGTGCTGGTATGATCGCACCCGTTTGTATATAACGCGCAATCGCATATATCCTTTCCCAAAAGGATCTTGGACGCTCATTCGGCGTGGGCCCCACTTGATGCTTAGGCCCGGTCCGGACTGTTGGGTAGGCTTTCTAAGAGAGGAAAGATGGATGCATCCTAAGAACACGTAGCATACCGCTTTGTATTCTTTGATTCGGAGTCCGTAGTAGAAAATGGCCCGGAAAAGCGTCTAAACGTCGTTATTTTGGGCACAAACGATGTTTAGACACCTAAAGCACTCTTGGGGCTTCGCGAGAAGGGGCTGTGGGCGGTGTACGTCCACACGGTCTTACAGATACGCCTTCCAGAATTTTCGGATTTAAAACGAAAAAAAAAAAAAAAATGGGGTGCAACACGAGGACTTCCCGGGAGGTCACCCATCCTAGTACTACTCTCGCCCAAGCACGCTTAACTGCGGAGTTCTGATGGGATCCGGTGCATTAGTGCTGGTATGATCGCACCCGTTTGTATGTAACGCGCAATCGCATATATCCTTTCCCAAAAGGATCTTGGACGCTCATTCGGCGTGGGCCCCACTTGATGCTTAGGCCCGGTCCGGACTGTTGGGTAGGCTTTCTAAGAGAGGAAAGATGGATGCATCCTAAGAACACGTAGCATACCGCTTTGTATTCTTTGATTCGGAGTCCGTAGTAGAAAATGGCCCGGAAAAGCGTCTAAACGTCGTTATTTTGGGCACAAACGATGTTTAGACACCTAAAGCACTCTTGGGGCTTCGCGAGAAGGGGCTGTGGGCGGTGTACGTCCACACGGTCTTACAGATACGCCTTCCAGAATTTTCGGATTTAAAACGAAAAAAAAAAAAAAAAAAATGGGGTGCAACACGAGGACTTCCCGGGAGGTCACCCATCCTAGTACTACTCTCGCCAAAGCACGCTTAACTGCGGAGTTCTGATGGGATCCGGTGCATTAGTGCTGGTATGATCGCACCCGTTTGTATATAACGCGCAATCGCATATATCCTTTCCCAAAAGGATCTTGGACGCTCATTCGGCGTGGGCCCCACTTGATGCTTAGGCCCGGTCCGGACTGTTGGGTAGGCTTTCTAAGAGAGGAAAGATAGATGCATCCTAAGAACACGTAGCATACCGCTTTGTATTCTTTGATTCGGAGTCCGTAGTAGAAAATGGCCCGGAAAAGCGTCTAAACGTCGTTATTTTGGGCACAAACGATGTTTAGACACCTAAAGCACTCTTGGGGCTTCGCGAGAAGGGGCTGTGGGCGGTGTACGTCCACACGGTCTTACAGATACGCCTTCCAGAATTTTCGGATTTAAAACGAAAAAAAAAAAAAAAAAAATGGGGTGCAACACGAGGACTTCCCGGGAGGTCACCCATCCTAGTACTACTCTCGCCAAAGCACGCTTAACTGCGGAGTTCTGATGGGATCCGGTGCATTAGTGCTGGTATGATCGCACCCGTTTGTATATAACGCGCAATCGCATATATCCTTTCCCAAAAGGATCTTGGACGCTCATTCGGCGTGGGCCCCACTTGATGCTTAGGCCCGGTCCGGACTGTTGGGTAGGCTTTCTAAGAGAGGAAAGATGGATGCATCCTAAGAACACGTAGCATACCGCTTTGTATTCTTTGATTCGGAGTCCGTAGTAGAAAATGGCCCGGAAAAGCGTCTAAACGTCGTTATTTTGGGCACAAACGATGTTTAGACACCTAAAGCACTCTTGGGGCTTCGCGAGAAGGGGCTGTGGGCGGTGTACGTCCACACGGTCTTACAGATACGCCTTCCAGAATTTTCGGATTTAAAACGAAAAAAAAAAAAAAAAATGGGGTGCAACACGAGGACTTCCCGGGAGGTCACCCATCCTAGTACTACTCTCGCCCAAGCACGCTTAACTGCGGAGTTCTGATGGGATCCGGTGCATTAGTGCTGGTATGATCGCACCCGTTTGTATATAACGCGCAATCGCATATATCCTTTCCCAAAAGGATCTTGGACGCTCATTCGGCGTGGGCCCCACTTGATGCTTAGGCCCGGTCCGGACTGTTGGGTAGGCTTTCTAAGAGAGGAAAGATGGATGCATCCTAAGAACACGTAGCGTACCGCTTTGTATTCTTTGATTCGGAGTCCGTAGTAGAAAATGGCCCGGAAAAGCGTCTAAACGTCGTTATTTTGGGCACAAACGATGTTTAGACACCTAAAGCACTCTTGGGGCTTCGCGAGAAGGGGCTGTGGGCGGTGTACGTCCACACGGTCTTACAGATACGCCTACCAGAATTTTCGGATTTAAAACGAAAAAAAAAAAAAAAATGGGGTGCAACACGAGGACTTCCCGGGAGGTCACCCATCCTAGTACTACTCTCGCCCAAGCACGCTTAACTGCGGAGTTCTGATGGGATCCGGTGCATTAGTGCTGGTATGATCGCACCCGTTTGTATATAACGCGCAATCGCATATATCCTTTCCCAAAAGGATCTTGGACGCTCATTCGGCGTGGGCCCCACTTGATGCTTAGGCCCGGTCCGGACTGTTGGGTAGGCTTTCTAAGAGAGGAAAGATGGATGCATCCTAAGAACACGTAGCATACTGCTTTGTATTCTTTGATTCGGAGTCCGTAGTAGAAAATGGCCCGGAAAAGCGTCTAAACGTCGTTATTTTGGGCACAAACGATGTTTAGACACCTAAATCACTCTTGGGGCTTCGCGAGAAGGGGCTGTGGGCGGTGTACGTCCACACGGTCTTACAGATACGCCTTCCAGAATTTTCGGATTTAAAACGAAAAAAAAAAAAAAAAATGGGGTGCAACACGAGGACTTCCCGGGAGGTCACCCATCCTAGTACTACTCTCGCCCAAGCACGCTTAACTGCGGAGTTCTGATGGGATCCGGTGCATTAGTGCTGGTATGATCGCACCCGTTTGTATGTAACGCGCAATCGCATATATCCTTTCCCAAAAGGATCTTGGACGCTCATTCGGCGTGGGCCCCACTTGATGCTTAGGCCCGGTCCGGACTGTTGGGTAGGCTTTCTAAGAGAGGAAAGATGGATGCATCCTAAGAACACGTAGCATACCGCTTTGTATTCTTTGATTCGGAGTCCGTAGTAGAAAATGGCCCGGAAAAGCGTCTAAACGTCGTTATTTTTTGGGCACAAACGATGTTTAGACACCTAAAGCACTCTTGGGGCTTCGCGAGAAGGGGCTGTGGGCGGTGTACGTCCACACGGTCTTACAGATACGCCTTCCAGAATTTTCGGATTTAAAACGAAAAAAAAAAAAAAATGGGGGTGCAACACGAGGACTTCCCGGGAGGTCACCCATCCTAGTACTACTCTCGCCCAAGCACGCTTAACTGCGGAGTTCTGATGGGATCCGGTGCATTAGTGCTGGTATGATCGCACCCGTTTGTATATAACGCGCAATCGCATATATCCTTTCCCAAAAGGATCTTGGACGCTCATTCGGCGTGGGCCCCACTTGATGCTTAGGCCCGGTTCGGACTGTTGGGTAGGCTTTCTAAGAGAGGAATGATGGATGCATCCTAAGAACACGTAGCATACCGCTTGTATTCTTTGATTCGGAGTCCGTAGTAGAAAATGGCCCGGAAGAAAAGCGTCTAAACGTCGTTATTTTGGGCACAAACGATGTTTAGACACCTAAAGCACTCTTGGGGCTTCGCGAGAAGGGGCTGTGGGCGGTGTACGTCCACACGGTCTTACAGATACGCCTTCCAGAATTTTCGGATTTAAAACGAAAAAAAAAAAAAAAAAAGGGGTGCAACACGAGGACTTCCCGGGAGGTCACCCATCCTAGTACTACTCTCGCCCAAGCACGCTTAACTGCGGAGTTCTGATGGGATCCGGTGAATTAGTGCTGGTATGATCGCACCCGTTTGTATATAACGCGCAATCGCATATATCCTTTCCCAAAAGGATCTTGGACGCTCATTCGGCGTGGGCCCCACTTGATGCTTAGGCCCGGTCCGGACTGTTGGGTAGGCTTTCTAAGAGAGGAATGATGGATGCATCCTAAGAACACGTAGCATACCGCTTTGTATTCTTTGATTCGGAGTCCGTAGTAGAAAATGGCCCGGAAAAGCGTCTAAACGTCGTTATTTTGGGCACAACGATGTTTAGACACCTAAAGCACTCTTGGGGCTTCGCGAGAAGGGGCTGTGGGCGGTGTACGTCCACACGGTCTTACAGATACACCTTCCAGAATTTTCGGATTTAAAACGAAAAAAAAAAAAAAAAATGGGGGTGCAACACGAGGACCTCCCGGGAGGTCACCCATCCTAGTACTACTCTCGCCCAAGCACGCTTAACTGCGGAGTTCTGATGGGATCCGGTGCATTAGTGCTGGTATGATCGCACCCGTTTGTATATAACGCGCAATCGCATATATCCTTTCCCAAAAGGATCTTGGACGCTCATTCGGCGTGGGCCCCACTTGATGCTTAGGCCCGGTCCGGACTGTTGGGTAGGCTTTCTAAGAGAGGAATGATGGATGCATCCTAAGAACACGTAGCATACCGCTTTGTATTCTTTGATTCGGAGTCCGTTGTAGAAAATGGCCCGGAAAAGCATCTAAACGTCGTTATTTTGGGCACAAACGATGTTTAGACACCTAAAGCACTCTTGGGGCTTCGCGAGAAGGGGCTGTGGGCGGTGTACGTCCACACGGTCTTACAGATACGCCTTCCAGAATTTTCGGATTTAAAACGAAAAAAAAAAAAAAATGGGGTGCAACACGAGGACTTCCCGGGAGGTCACCCATCCTAGTACTACTCTCGCCCAAGCACGCTTAACTGCGGAGTTCTGATGGGATCCGGTGCATTAGTGCTGGTATGATCGCACCCGTTTGTATATAACGCGCAATCGCATATATCCTTTCCCAAAAGGATCTTGGACGCTCATTCGGCGTGGGCCCCACTTGATGCTTAGGCCCGGTTCGGACTGTTGGGTAGGCTTTCTAAGAGAGGAATGATGGATGCATCCTAAGAACACGTAGCATACCGCTTTGTATTCTTTGATTCGGAGTCCGTAGTAGAAAATGGCCCGGAAAAGCGTCTAAACGTCGTTATTTTGGGCACAAACGATGTTTAGACACCTAAAGCACTCTTGGGGCTTCGCGAGAAGGGGCTGTGGGCGGTGTACGTCCACACGGTCTTACAGATACGCCTTCCAGAATTTTCGGATTTAAAACGAAAAAAAAAAAAAAAAAAAGGGGTGCAACACGAGGACTTCCCGGGAGGTCACCCATCCTAGTACTACTCTCGCCCAAGCACGCTTAACTGCGGAGTTCTGATGGGATCCGGTGAATTAGTGCTGGTATGATCGCACCCGTTTGTATATAACGCGCAATCGCATATATCCTTTCCCAAAAGGATCTTGGACGCTCATTCGGCGTGGGCCCCACTTGATGCTTAGGCCCGGTCCGGACTGTTGGGTAGGCTTTCTAAGAGAGGAATGATGGATGCATCCTAAGAACACGTAGCATACCGCTTTGTATTCTTTGATTCGGAGTCCGTAGTAGAAAATGGCCCGGAAAAGCGTCTAAACGTCGTTATTTTGGGCACAAACGATGTTTAGACACCTAAAGCACTCTTGGGGCTTCGCGAGAAGGGGCTGTGGGCGGTGTACGTCCACACGGTCTTACAGATACGCCTCCAGAATTTTCGGATTTAAAACGAAAAAAAAAAAAAAAAAAATGGGGTGCAACACGAGGACTTCCCGGGGAGGTCACCCATCAAGTACTACTCTCGCCCAAGCACGCTTAACTGCGGAGTTCTGATGGGATCCGGTGCATTAGTGCTGGTTGATCGCACCCGTTTGTATATAACGCGCAATCGCATATATCCTTTCCCAAAAGGATCTTGGACGTTCATTCGGTGTGGGCCCCACTTGATGCTTAGGCCTGGTCCGGACTGTTGGGTAGGCTTTCTAAGAGAGGAATGATGGATGCATCCTAAGAACACGTTAGCATACCGCTTTGTATTCTTTGATTCGGAGTCCGTAGTAGAAAATGGCCCGGAAAAGCGTCTAAACGTCGTTATTTTGGGCACAAACGATGTTTAGACACCTAAAGCACTCTTGGGGCTCGCGAGAAGGGGCTGTGGGCGGTGTACGTCCACACGGTCTTACAGATACGCCTTCCAGAATTTTCGGATTTAAAACGAAAAAAAAAAAAAAAAAAAGGGGTGCAACACGAGGACTTCCCGGGAGGTCACCCATCCTAGTACTACTCTCGCCCAAGCACGCTTAACTGCGGAGTTCTGATGGGATCCGGTGAATTAGTGCTGGTATGATCGCACCCGTTTGTATATAACGCGCAATCGCATATATCCTTTCCAAAAGGATCTTGGACGCTCATTCGCGTGGGGCCCCACTTGATGCTTAGGCCCGGTCCGGACTGTTGGGTAGGCTTTCTAAGAGAGGAATGATGGATGCATCCTAAGAACACGTAGCATACCGCTTTGTATTCTTTGATTCGGGAGTCCGTAGTAGAAAATGGCCCGGAAAAGCGTCTAAACGTCGTTATTTTGGGCACAAACGATGTTTAGACACCTAAAGCACTCTTGGGGCTTCGCGAGAAGGGGCTGTGGGCGGTGTACGTCCACACGGTCTTACAGATACACCTTCCAGAATTTTCGGATTTAAAACGAAAAAAAAAAAAAAAATGGGGTGCAACACGAGGACCTCCCGGGAGGTCACCCATCCTAGTACTACTCTCGCCCAAGCACGCTTAACTGCGGAGTTCTGATGGGATCCGGTGCATTAGTGCTGGTATGATCGCACCCGTTTGTATATAACGCGCAATCGCATATATCCTTTCCCAAAAGGATCTTGGACGCTCATTCGGCGTGGGCCCCACTTGATGCTTAGGCCCGGTCCGGACTGTTGGGTAGGCTTTCTAAGAGAGGAATGATGGATGCATCCTAAGAAACACGTAGCATACCGCTTTGTATTCTTTGATTCGGAGTCCGTAGTAGAAAATGGCCCGGAAAAGCGTCTAAACGTCGTTATTTTGGGCACAAACGATGTTTAGACACCTAAAGCACTCTTGGGGCTTCGCGAGAAGGGGCTGTGGGCGGTGTACGTCCACACGGTCTTACAGATACACCTTCCAGAATTTTCGGATTTAAAACGAAAAAAAAAAAAAAAAATGGGGTGCAACACGAGGACCTCCCGGGAGGTCACCCATCCTAGTACTACTCTCGCCCAAGCACGCTTAACTGCGGAGTTCTGATGGGATCCGGTGCATTAGTGCTGGTATGATCGCACCCGTTTGTATATAACGCGCAATCGCATATATCCTTTCCCAAAAGGATCTTGGACGCTCATTCGGCGTGGGCCCCACTTGATGCGTAGGCCCGGTCCGGACTGTTGGGTAGGCTTTCTAAGAGAGGAATGATGGATGCATCCTAAGAACACGTAGCATACCGCTTTGTATTCTTTGATTCGGAGTCCGTAGTAGAAAATGGCCCGGGAAAAGCGTCTAAACGTCGTTATTTTGGGCACAAACGATGTTTAGACACCTAAAGCACTCTTGGGGCTTCGCGAGAAGGGGCTGTGGGCGGTGTACGTCCACACGGTCTTACAGATACACCTTCCAGAATTTTCGGATTTAAAACGAAAAAAAAAAAAAAAATGGGGTGCAACACGAGGACCTCCCGGGAGGTCACCCATCCTAGTACTACTCTCGCCCAAGCACGCTTAACTGCGGAGTTCTGATGGGATCCGGTGCATTAGTGCTGGTATGATCGCACCCGTTTGTATATAACGCGCAATCGCATATATCCTTTCCCAAAAGGATCTTGGACGCTCATTCGGCGTGGGCCCCACTTGATGCTTAGGCCCGGTCCGGACTGTTGGGTAGGCTTTCTAAGAGAGGAATGATGGATGCATCCTAAGAACACGTAGCATACCGCTTTGTATTCTTTGATTTGGAGTCCGTTGTAGAAAATGGCCCGGAAAAGCATCTAAACGTCGTTATTTTGGGCACAAACGATGTTTAGACACCTAAAGCACTCTTGGGGCTTCGCGAGAAGGGGCTGTGGGCGGTGTACGTCCACACGGTCTTACAGATACGCCTTCCAGAATTTTCGGATTTAAAACGAAAAAAAAAAAAAAAATGGGGGTGCAACACGAGGACTTCCCGGGAGGTCACCCATCCTAGTACTACTCTCGCCCAAGCACGCTTAACTGCGGAGTTCTGATGGGATCCGGTGCATTAGTGCTGGTATGATCGCACCCGTTTGTATATAACGCGCAATCGCATATATCCTTTCCCAAAAGGATCTTGGACGCTCATTCGGCGTGGGCCCCACTTGATGCTTAGGCCCGGTTCGGACTGTTGGGTAGGCTTTCTAAGAGAGGAATGATGGATGCATCCTAAGAACACGTAGCATACCGCTTTGTATTCTTTGATTCGGAGTCCGTAGTAGAAAATGGCCCGGAAAAGCGTCTAAACGTCGTTATTTTGGGCACAAACGATGTTTAGACACCTAAAGCACTCTTGGGGCTTCGCGAGAAGGGGCTGTGGGCGGTGTACGTCCACACGGTCTTACAGATACGCCTTCCAGAATTTTCGGATTTAAAACGAAAAAAAAAAAAAAAAAAGGGGTGCAACACGAGGACTTCCCGGGAGGTCACCCATCCTAGTACTACTCTCGCCCAAGCACGCTTAACTGCGGAGTTCTGATGGATCCGGTGAATTAGTGCTGGTATGATCGCACCCGTTTGTATATAACGCGCAATCGCATATATCCTTTCCCAAAAGGATCTTGGACGCTCATTCGGCGTGGGCCCCACTTGATGCTTAGGCCTGGGTAGGCTTTCTAAGAGAGGAATGATGGATGCATCCTAAGAACACGTAGCATACCGCTTTGTATTCTTTGATTCGGAGTCCGTAGTAGAAAATGGCCCGGAAAAAGCGTCTAAACGTCGTTATTTTGGGCACAAACGATGTTTAGACACCTAAAGCACTCTTGGGGCTTCGCGAGAAGGGGCTGTGGGCGGTGTACGTCCACACGGTCTTACAGATACGCCTTCCAGAATTTTCGGATTTAAAACGAAAAAAAAAAAAAAAAAAATGGGGTGCAACACGAGGACTTCCCGGGAGGTCACCCATCCTAGTACTACTCTCGCCCAAGCACGCTTAACTGCGGAGTTCTGATGGGATCCGGTGCATTAGTGCTGGTATGATCGCACCCGTTTGTATATAACGCGCAATCGCATATATCCTTTCCCAAAAGGATCTTGGACGTTCATTCGGTGTGGGCCCCACTTGATGCTTAGGCCTGGTCCGGACTGTTGGGTAGGCTTTCTAAGAGAGGAATGATGGATGCATCCTAAGAACACGTAGCATACCGCTTTGTATTCTTTGATTCGGAGTCCGTAGTAGAAAATGGCCCGGAAAAGCGTCTAAACGTCGTTATTTTGGGCACAAACGATGTTTAGACACCTAAAGCACTCTTGGGGCTTCGCGAGAAGGGGCTGTGGGCGGTGTACGTCCACACGGTCTTACAGATACGCCTTCCAGAATTTTCGGATTTAAAACGAAAAAAAAAAAAAAAAAGGGGTGCAACACGAGGACTTCCCGGGAGGTCACCCATCCTAGTACTACTCTCGCCCAAGCACGCTTAACTGCGGAGTTCTGATGGGATCCGGTGAATTAGTGCTGGTATGATCGCACCCGTTTGTATATAACGCGCAATCGCATATATCCTTTCCCAAAAGGATCTTGGACGCTCATTCGGCGTGGGCCCCACTTGATGCTTAGGCCTGGTCCGGACTGTTGGGTAGGCTTTCTAAGAGAGGAATGATGGATGCATCCTAAGAACACGTAGCATACCGCTTTGATTCTTTGATTCGGAGTCCGTAGTAGAAAATGGCCCGGAAAAGCGTCTAAACGTCGTTATTTTGGGCACAAACGATGTTTAGACACCTAAAGCACTCTTGGGGCTTCGCGAGAAGGGCTGTGGGCGGTGTACGTCCACACGGTCTTACAGATACGCCTTCCAGAATTTTCGGATTTAAAACGAAAAAAAAAAAAAAAAAATGGGGTGGCAACACGAGGACTTCCGGGAGGTCACCCATCCTAGTACTACTCTCGCCCAAGCACGCTTAACTGCGGAGTTCTGATGGGATCCGGTGCATTAGTGCTGGTATGATCGCACCGTTTGTATATAACGCGCAATCGCATATATCCTTTCCCAAAAGGATCTTGGACGCTCATTCGGCGTGGGCCCCACTTGATGCTTAGGCCTGGTCCGGACTGTTGGGTAGGCTTTCTAAGAGAGGAATGATGGATGCATCCTAAGAACACGTAGCATACCGCTTTGTATTCTTTGATTCGGAGTCCGTTGTAGAAAATGGCCCGGAAAAGCGTCTAAACGTCGTTATTTTGGGCACAAACGATGTTTAGACACCTAAAGCACTCTTGGGGCTTCGCGAGAAGGGGCTGTGGGCGGTGTACGTCCACACGGTCTTACAGATACACCTTCCAGAATTTTCGGATTTAAAACGAAAAAAAAAAAAAAAAATGGGGGTGCAACACGAGGACTTCCCGGGAGGTCACCCATCCTAGTACTACTCTCGCCCAAGCACGCTTAACTGCGGAGTTCTGATGGGATCCGGTGCATTAGTGCTGGTATGATCGCACCCGTTTGTATATAACGCGCAATCGCATATATCCTTTCCCAAAAGGATCTTGGACGCTCATTCGGCGTGGGCCCCCGCTTGATGCTTAGGCCCCGGTCCCGGACTGTTGGGTAGGCTTTCTAAGAGAGGAATGATGGATTGCATCCTAAGAACACGTAGCATACCGCTTTGTATTCTTTGATTCGGAGTCCGTTGTAGAAAATGGCCCGGAAAAGCATCTAAACGTCGTTATTTTGGGCACAAACGATGTTTAGACACCTAAAGCACTCTTGGGGCTTCGCGAGAAGGGGCTGTGGGCGGTGTACGTCCACACGGTCCTTACAGATACGCCTTCCAGAATTTTCGGATTTAAAACGAAAAAAAAAAAAAAAAAAGGGGTGCAACACGAGGACTTCCCGGGAGGTCACCCATCCTAGTACTACTCTCGCCCAAGCACGCTTAACTGCGGAGTTCTGATGGGATCCGGTGCATTAGTGCTGGTATGATCGCACCCGTTTGTATATAACGCGCAATCGCATATATCCTTTCCCAAAAGGATCTTGGACGCTCATTCGGCGTGGGCCCCACTTGATGCTTAGGCCCGGTCCGGACTGTTGGGTAGGCTTTCTAAGAGAGGAATGATGGATGCATCCTAAGAACACGTAGCATACCGCTTTGTATTCTTTGTATTCTTTGATTCGGAGTCCGTTGTAGAAAATGGCCCGGAAAAGCGTCTAAACGTCGTTATTTTGGGCACAAACGATGTTTAGACACCTAAAGCACTCTTGGGGCTTCTCGAGAAGGGGCTGTGGGCGGTGTACGTCCACACGGTCTTACAGATACGCCTTCCAGAATTTTCGGATTTAAAACGAAAAAAAAAAAAAAAAAAATGGGGTGCAACACGAGGACTTCCCGGGAGGTCACCCATCCTAGTACTACTCTCGCCCAAGCACGCTTAACTGCGGAGTTCTGATGGGATCCGGTGCATTAGTGCTGGTATGATCGCACCCGTTTGTATATAACGCGCAATCGCATATATCCTTTCCCAAAAGGATCTTGGACGTTCATTCGGTGTGGGCCCCACTTGATGCTTAGGCCTGGTCCGGACTGTTGGGTAGGCTTTCTAAGAGAGGAATGATGGATGCATCCTAAGAACACGTAGCATACCGCTTTGTATTCTTTGATTCGGAGTCCGTAGTAGAAAATGGCCCGGAAAAGCGTCTAAACGTCGTTATTTTGGGCACAAACGATGTTTAGACACCTAAAGCACTCTTGGGGCTTCGCGAGAAGGGGCTGTGGGCGGTGTACGTCCACACGGTCTTACAGATACGCCTTCCAGAATTTTCGGATTTAAAACGAAAAAAAAAAAAAAAAAGGGGTGCAACACGAGGACTTCCCGGGAGGTCACCCATCCTAGTACTACTCTCGCCCAAGCACGCTTAACTGCGGAGTTCTGATGGGATCCGGTGAATTAGTGCTGGTATGATCGCACCCGTTTGTATATAACGCGCAATCGCATATATCCTTTCCCAAAAGGATCTTGGACGCTCATTCGGCGTGGGCCCCACTTGATGCTTAGGCCTGGTCCGGACTGTTGGGTAGGCTTTCTAAGAGAGGAATGATGGATGCATCCTAAGAACACGTAGCATACCGCTTTGTATTCTTTGATTCGGAGTCCGTAGTAGAAAATGGCCCGGAAAAGCGTCTAAACGTCGTTATTTTGGGCACAAACGATGTTTAGACACCTAAAGCACTCTTGGGGCTTCGCGAGAAGGGGCTGTGGGCGGTGTACGTCCACACGGTCTTACAGATACGCCTTCCAGAATTTTCGGATTTAAAACGAAAAAAAAAAAAAAAAAATGGGGTGCAACACGAGGACTTCCCGGGAGGTCACCCATCCTAGTACTACTCTCGCCCAAGCACGCTTAACTGCGGAGTTCTGATGGGATCCGGTGCATTAGTGCTGGTATGATCGCACCCGTTTGTATATAACGCGCAATCGCATATATCCTTTCCCAAAAGGATCTTGGACGCTCATTCGGCGTGGGCCCCACTTGATGCTTAGGCCTGGTCCGGACTGTTGGGTAGGCTTTCTAAGAGAGGAATGATGGATGCATCCTAAGAACACGTAGCATACCGCTTTGTATTCTTTGATTCGGAGTCCGTTGTAGAAAATGGCCCGGAAAAGCGTCTAAACGTCGTTATTTTGGGCACAAACGATGTTTAGACACCTAAAGCACTCTTGGGGCTTCGCGAGAAGGGGCTGTGGGCGGTGTACGTCCACACGGTCTTACAGATACACCTTCCAGAATTTTCGGATTTAAAACGAAAAAAAAAAAAAAAAATGGGGTGCAACACGAGGACTTCCCGGGAGGTCACCCATCCTAGTACTACTCTCGCCCAAGCACGCTTAACTGCGGAGTTCTGATGGGATCCGGTGCATTAGTGCTGGTATGATCGCACCCGTTTGTATATAACGCGCAATCGCATATATCCTTTCCCAAAAGGATCTTGGACGCTCATTCGGCGTGGGCCCCGCTTGATGCTTAGGCCCGGTCCGGACTGTTGGGTAGGCTTTCTAAGAGAGGAATGATGGATGCATCCTAAGAACACGTAGCATACCGCTTTGTATTCTTTGATTCGGAGTCCGTTGTAGAAAATGGCCCGGAAAAGCATCTAAACGTCGTTATTTTGGGCACAAACGATGTTTAGACACCTAAAGCACTCTTGGGGCTTCGCGAGAAGGGGCTGTGGGCGGTGTACGTCCACACGGTCTTACAGATACGCCTTCCAGAATTTTCGGATTTAAAACGAAAAAAAAAAAAAAAAAAGGGGTGCAACACGAGGACTTCCCGGGAGGTCACCCATCCTAGTACTACTCTCGCCCAAGCACGCTTAACTGCGGAGTTCTGATGGGATCCGGTGCATTAGTGCTGGTATGATCGCACCCGTTTGTATATAACGCGCAATCGCATATATCCTTTCCCAAAAGGATCTTGGACGCTCATTCGGCGTGGGCCCCACTTGATGCTTAGGCCCGGTCCGGACTGTTGGGTAGGCTTTCTAAGAGAGGAATGATGGATGCATCCTAAGAACACGTAGCATACCGCTTTGTATTCTTTGATTCGGAGTCCGTTGTAGAAAATGGCCCGGAAAAGCGTCTAAACGTCGTTATTTTGGGCACAAACGATGTTTAGACACCTAAAGCACTCTTGGGGCTTCTCGAGAAGGGGCTGTGGGCGGTGTACGTCCACACGGTCTTACAGATACGCCTTCCAGAATTTTCGGATTTAAAACGAAAAAAAAAAAAAAAAAAGGGGTGCAACACGAGGACTTCCCGGGAGGTCACCCATCCTAGTACTACTCTCGCCCAAGCACGCTTAACTGCGGAGTTCTGATGGGATCCGGTGCATTAGTGCTGGTATGATCGCACCCGTTTGTATATAACGCGCAATCGCATATATCCTTTCCCAAAAGGATCTTGGACGCTCATTCGGCGTGGGCCCCACTTGATGCTTAGGCCCGGTCTGGACTGTTGGGTAGGCTTTCTAAGAGAGGAATGATGGATGCATCCTAAGAACACGTAGCATACCGCTTTGTATTCTTTGATTCGGAGTCCGTAGTAGAAAATGGCCCGGAAAAGCGTCTAAACGTCGTTATTTTGGGCACAAACGATGTTTAGACACCTAAAGCACTCTTGGGGCTTCTCGAGAAGGGGCTGTGGGCGGTGTACGTCCACACGGTCTTACAGATACGCCTTCCAGAATTTTCGGATTTAAAACGAAAAAAAAAAAAAAAAAATGGGGTGCAACACGAGGACTTCCCGGGAGGTCACCCATCCTAGTACTACTCTCGCCCAAGCACGCTTAACTGCGGAGTTCTGATGGGATCCGGTGCATTAGTGCTGGTATGATCGCACCCGTTTGTATATAACGCGCAATCGCATATATCCTTTCCCAAAAGGATCTTGGACGCTCATTCGGCGTGGGCCCCACTTGATGCTTAGGCCCGGTCTGGACTGTTGGGTAGGCTTTCTAAGAGAGGAATGATGGATGCATCCTAAGAACACGTAGCATACCGCTTTGTATTCTTTGATTCGGAGTCCGTAGTAGAAAATGGCCCGGAAAAGCGTCTAAACGTCGTTATTTTGGGCACAAACGATGTTTAGACACCTAAAGCACTCTTGGGGCTTCGCGAGAAGGGGCTGTGGGCGGTGTACGTCCACACGGTCTTACAGATACACCTTCCAGAATTTTCGGATTTAAAACGAAAAAAAAAAAAAAAATGGGGTGCAACACGAGGACTTCCCGGGAGGTCACCCATCCTAGTACTACTCTCGCCCAAGCACGCTTAACTGCGGAGTTCTGATGGGATCCGGTGCATTAGTGCTGGTATGATCGCACCCGTTTGTATATAACGCGCAATCGCATATATCCTTTCCCAAAAGGATCTTGGACGCTCATTCGGCGTGGGCCCCGCTTGATGCTTAGGCCCGGTCCGGACTGTTGGGTAGGCTTTCTAAGAGAGGAATGATGGATGCATCCTAAGAACACGTAGCATACCGCTTTGTATTCTTTGATTCGGAGTCCGTTGTAGAAAATGGCCCGGAAAAGCATCTAAACGTCGTTATTTTGGGCACAAACGATGTTTAGACACCTAAAGCACTCTTGGGGCTTCGCGAGAAGGGGCTGTGGGCGGTGTACGTCCACACGGTCTTACAGATACGCCTTCCAGAATTTTCGGATTTAAAACGAAAAAAAAAAAAAAAAATGGGGTGCAACACGAGGACTTCCCGGGAGGTCACCCATCCTAGTACTACTCTCGCCCAAGCACGCTTAACTGCGGAGTTCTGATGGGATCCGGTGCATTAGTGCTGGTATGATCGCACCCGTTTGTATATAACGCGCAATCGCATATATCCTTTCCCAAAAGGATCTTGGACGCTCATTCGGCGTGGGCCCCACTTGATGCTTAGGCCCGGTCTGGACTGTTGGGTAGGCTTTCTAAGAGAGGAATGATGGATGCATCCTAAGAACACGTAGCATACCGCTTTGTATTCTTTGATTCGGAGTCCGTTGTAGAAAATGGCCCGGAAAAGCGTCTAAACGTCGTTATTTTGGGCACAAACGATGTTTAGACACCTAAAGCACTCTTGGGGCTTCGCGAGAAGGGGCTGTGGGCGGTGTACGTCCACACGGTCTTACAGATACGCCTTCCAGAATTTTCGGATTTAAAACGAAAAAAAAAAAAAAAAAATGGGGTGCAACACGAGGACTTCCCGGGAGGTCACCCATCCTAGTACTACTCTCGCCCAAGCACGCTTAACTGCGGAGTTCTGATGGGATCCGGTGCATTAGTGCTGGTATGATCGCACCCGTTTGTATATAACGCGCAATCGCATATATCCTTTCCCAAAAGGATCTTGGACGCTCATTCGGCGTGGGCCCCGCTTGATGCTTAGGCCCGGTCCGGACTGTTGGGTAGGCTTTCTAAGAGAGGAATGATGGATGCATCCTAAGAACACGTAGCATACCGCTTTGTATTCTTTGATTCGGAGTCCGTTGTAGAAAATGGCCCGGAAAAGCATCTAAACGTCGTTATTTTGGGCACAAACGATGTTTAGACACCTAAAGCACTCTTGGGGCTTCGCGAGAAGGGGCTGTGGGCGGTGTACGTCCACACGGTCTTACAGATACGCCTTCCAGAATTTTCGGATTTAAAACGAAAAAAAAAAAAAAAAATGGGGTGCAACACGAGGACTTCCCGGGAGGTCACCCATCCTAGTACTACTCTCGCCCAAGCACGCTTAACTGCGGAGTTCTGATGGGATCCGGTGCATTAGTGCTGGTATGATCGCACCCGTTTGTATATAACGCGCAATCGCATATATCCTTTCCCAAAAGGATCTTGGACGCTCATTCGGCGTGGGCCCCGCTTGATGCTTAGGCCCGGTCCGGACTGTTGGGTAGGCTTTCTAAGAGAGGAATGATGGATGCATCCTAAGAACACGTAGCATACCGCTTTGTATTCTTTGATTCGGAGTCCGTTGTAGAAAATGGCCCGGAAAAGCGTCTAAACGTCGTTATTTTGGGCACAAACGATGTTTAGACACCTAAAGCACTCTTGGGGCTTCGCGAGAAGGGGCTGTGGGCGGTGTACGTCCACACGGTCTTACAGATACGCCTTCCAGAATTTTCGGATTTAAAACGAAAAAAAAAAAAAAAAAATGGGGTGCAACACGAGGACTTCCCGGGAGGTCACCCATCCTAGTACTACTCTCGCCCAAGCACGCTTAACTGCGGAGTTCTGATGGGATCCGGTGCATTAGTGCTGGTATGATCGCACCCGTTTGTATATAACGCGCAATCGCATATATCCTTTCCCAAAAGGATCTTGGACGCTCATTCGGCGTGGGCCCCGCTTGATGCTTAGGCCCGGTCCGGACTGTTGGGTAGGCTTTCTAAGAGAGGAATGATGGATGCATCCTAAGAACACGTAGCATACCGCTTTGTATTCTTTGATTCGGAGTCCGTTGTAGAAAATGGCCCGGAAAAGCGTCTAAACGTCGTTATTTTGGGCACAAACGATGTTTAGACACCTAAAGCACTCTTGGGGCTTCGCGAGAAGGGGCTGTGGGCGGTGTACGTCCACACGGTCTTACAGATACGCCTTCCAGAATTTTCGGATTTAAAACGAAAAAAAAAAAAAAAAATGGGGTGCAACACGAGGACTTCCCGGGAGGTCACCCATCCTAGTACTACTCTCGCCCAAGCACGCTTAACTGCGGAGTTCTGATGGGATCCGGTGCATTAGTGCTGGTATGATCGCACCCGTTTGTATATAACGCGCAATCGCATATATCCTTTCCCAAAAGGATCTTGGACGCTCATTCGGCGTGGGCCCCGCTTGATGCTTAGGCCCGGTCCGGACTGTTGGGTAGGCTTTCTAAGAGAGGAATGATGGATGCATCCTAAGAACACGTAGCATACCGCTTTGTATTCTTTGATTCGGAGTCCGTTGTAGAAAATGGCCCGGAAAAGCATCTAAACGTCGTTATTTTGGGCACAAACGATGTTTAGACACCTAAAGCACTCTTGGGGCTTCGCGAGAAGGGGCTGTGGGCGGTGTACGTCCACACGGTCTTACAGATACGCCTTCCAGAATTTTCGGATTTAAAACGAAAAAAAAAAAAAATGGGGTGCAACACGAGGACTTCCCGGGAGGTCACCCATCCTAGTACTACTCTCGCCCAAGCACGCTTAACTGCGGAGTTCTGATGGGATCCGGTGCATTAGTGCTGGTATGATCGCACCCGTTTGTATATAACGCGCAATCGCATATATCCTTTCCCAAAAGGATCTTGGACGCTCATTCGGCCTGGGCCCCACTTGATGCTTAGGCCCGGTTCGGACTGTTGGGTAGGCTTTCTAAGAGAGGAATGATGGATGCATCCTAAGAACACGTAGCATACCGCTTTGTATTCTTTGATTCGGAGTCCGTAGTAGAAAATGGCCCGGAAAAGCGTCTAAACGTCGTTATTTTGGGCACAAACGATGTTTAGACACCTAAAGCACTCTTGGGGCTTCGCGAGAAGGGGCTGTGGGCGGTGTACGTCCACACGGTCTTACAGATACGCCTTCCAGAATTTTCGGATTTAAAACGAAAAAAAAAAAAAAAAAAGGGGTGCAACACGAGGACTTCCCGGGAGGTCACCCATCCTAGTACTACTCTCGCCCAAGCACGCTTAACTGCGGAGTTCTGATGGGATCCGGTGAATTAGTGCTGGTATGATCGCACCCGTTTGTATATAACGCGCAATCGCATATATCCTTTCCCAAAAGGATCTTGGACGCTCATTCGGCGTGGGCCCCACTTGATGCTTAGGCCCGGTCCGGACTGTTGGGTAGGCTTTCTAAGAGAGGAATGATGGATGCATCCTAAGAACACGTAGCATACCGCTTTGTATTCTTTGATTCGGAGTCCGTAGTAGAAAATGGCCCGGAAAAGCGTCTAAACGTCGTTATTTTGGGCACAAACGATGTTTAGACACCTAAAGCACTCTTGGGGCTTCGCGAGAAGGGGCTGTGGGCGGTGTACGTCCACACGGTCTTACAGATACGCCTTCCAGAATTTTCGGATTTAAAACGAAAAAAAAAAAAAAAAAAATGGGGTGCAACACGAGGACTTCCCGGGAGGTCACCCATCCTAGTACTACTCTCGCCCAAGCACGCTTAACTGCGGAGTTCTGATGGGATCCGGTGCATTAGTGCTGGTATGATCGCACCCGTTTGTATATAACGCGCAATCGCATATATCCTTTCCCAAAAGGATCTTGGACGTTCATTCGGTGTGGGCCCCACTTGATGCTTAGGCCTGGTCCGGACTGTTGGGTAGGCTTTCTAAGAGAGGAATGATGGATGCATCCTAAGAACACGTAGCATACCGCTTTGTATTCTTTGATTCGGAGTCCGTAGTAGATAATGGCCCGGAAAAGCGTCTAAACGTCGTTATTTTGGGCACAAACGATGTTTAGACACCTAAAGCACTCTTGGGGCTTCGCGAGAAGGGGCTGTGGGCGGTGTACGTCCACACGGTCTTACAGATACGCCTTCCAGAATTTTCGGATTTAAAACGAAAAAAAAAAAAAAAAAAATGGGGTGCAACACGAGGACTTCCCGGGAGGTCACCCATCCTAGTACTACTCTCGCCCAAGCACGCTTAACTGCGGAGTTCTGATGGGATCCGGTGAATTAGTGCTGGTATGATCGCACCCGTTTGTATATAACGCGCAATCGCATATATCCTTTCCCAAAAGGATCTTGGACGCTCATTCGGCGTGGGCCCCACTTGATGCTTAGGCCCGGTCCGGACTGTTGGGTAGGCTTTCTAAGAGAGGAATGATGGATGCATCCTAAGAACACGTAGCATACCGCTTTGTATTCTTTGATTCGGAGTCCGTAGTAGAAAATGGCCCGGAAAAGCGTCTAAACGTCGTTATTTTGGGCACAAACGATGTTTAGACACCTAAAGCACTCTTGGGGCTTCGCGAGAAGGGGCTGTGGGCGGTGTACGTCCACACGGTCTTACAGATACGCCTTCCAGAATTTTCGGATTTAAAACGAAAAAAAAAAAAAAAAAAATGGGGTGCAACACGAGGACTTCCCGGGAGGTCACCCATCCTAGTACTACTCTCGCCCAAGCACGCTTAACTGCGGAGTTCTGATGGGATCCGGTGCATTAGTGCTGGTATGATCGCACCCGTTTGTATATAACGCGCAATCGCATATATCCTTTCCCAAAAGGATCTTGGACGTTCATTCGGTGTGGGCCCCACTTGATGCTTAGGCCTGGTCCGGACTGTTGGGTAGGCTTTCTAAGAGAGGAATGATGGATGCATCCTAAGAACACGTAGCATACCGCTTTGTATTCTTTGATTCGGAGTCCGTAGTAGAAAATGGCCCGGAAAAGCATCTAAACGTCGTTATTTTGGGCACAAACGATGTTTAGACACCTAAAGCACTCTTGGGGCTTCGCGAGAAGGGGCTGTGGGCGGTGTACGTCCACACGGTCTTACAGATACGCCTTCCAGAATTTTCGGATTTAAAACGAAAAAAAAAAAAAAAAAAGGGGTGCAACACGAGGACTTCCCGGGAGGTCACCCATCCTAGTACTACTCTCGCCCAAGCACGCTTAACTGCGGAGTTCTGATGGGATCCGGTGCATTAGTGCTGGTATGATCGCACCCGTTTGTATATAACGCGCAATCGCATATATCCTTTCCCAAAAGGATCTTGGACGCTCATTCGGCCTGGGCCCCACTTGATGCTTAGGCCCGGTTCGGACTGTTGGGTAGGCTTTCTAAGAGAGGAATGATGGATGCATCCTAAGAACACGTAGCATACCGCTTTGTATTCTTTGATTCGGAGTCCGTAGTAGAAAATGGCCCGGAAAAGCGTCTAAACGTCGTTATTTTGGGCACAAACGATGTTTAGACACCTAAAGCACTCTTGGGGCTTCGCGAGAAGGGGCTGTGGGCGGTGTACGTCCACACGGTCTTACAGATACGCCTTCCAGAATTTTCGGATTTAAAACGAAAAAAAAAAAAAAAAAAGGGGTGCAACACGAGGACTTCCCGGGAGGTCACCCATCCTAGTACTACTCTCGCCCAAGCACGCTTAACTGCGGAGTTCTGATGGGATCCGGTGAATTAGTGCTGGTATGATCGCACCCGTTTGTATATAACGCGCAATCGCATATATCCTTTCCCAAAAGGATCTTGGACGCTCATTCGGCGTGGGCCCCACTTGATGCTTAGGCCCGGTCCGGACTGTTGGGTAGGCTTTCTAAGAGAGGAATGATGGATGCATCCTAAGAACACGTAGCATACCGCTTTGTATTCTTTGATTCGGAGTCCGTAGTAGATAATGGCCCGGAAAAGCGTCTAAACGTCGTTATTTTGGGCACAAACGATGTTTAGACACCTAAAGCACTCTTGGGGCTTCGCGAGAAGGGGCTGTGGGCGGTGTACGTCCACACGGTCTTACAGATACGCCTTCCAGAATTTTCGGATTTAAAACGAAAAAAAAAAAAAAAAAAGGGGTGCAACACGAGGACTTCCCGGGAGGTCACCCATCCTAGTACTACTCTCGCCCAAGCACGCTTAACTGCGGAGTTCTGATGGGATCCGGTGCATTAGTGCTGGTATGATCGCACCCGTTTGTATATAACGCGCAATCGCATATATCCTTTCCCAAAAGGATCTTGGACGTTCATTCGGTGTGGGCCCCACTTGATGCTTAGGCCTGGTCCGGACTGTTGGGTAGGCTTTCTAAGAGAGGAATGATGGATGCATCCTAAGAACACGTAGCATACCGCTTTGTATTCTTTGATTCGGAGTCCGTAGTAGAAAATGGCCCGGAAAAGCATCTAAACGTCGTTATTTTGGGCACAAACGATGTTTAGACACCTAAAGCACTCTTGGGGCTTCGCGAGAAGGGGCTGTGGGCGGTGTACGTCCACACGGTCTTACAGATACGCCTTCCAGAATTTTCGGATTTAAAACGAAAAAAAAAAAAAAAAAAGGGGTGCAACACGAGGACTTCCCGGGAGGTCACCCATCCTAGTACTACTCTCGCCCAAGCACGCTTAACTGCGGAGTTCTGATGGGATCCGGTGCATTAGTGCTGGTATGATCGCACCCGTTTGTATATAACGCGCAATCGCATATATCCTTTCCCAAAAGGATCTTGGACGCTCATTCGGCCTGGGCCCCACTTGATGCTTAGGCCCGGTTCGGACTGTTGGGTAGGCTTTCTAAGAGAGGAATGATGGATGCATCCTAAGAACACGTAGCATACCGCTTTGTATTCTTTGATTCGGAGTCCGTAGTAGAAAATGGCCCGGAAAAGCGTCTAAACGTCGTTATTTTGGGCACAAACGATGTTTAGACACCTAAAGCACTCTTGGGGCTTCGCGAGAAGGGGCTGTGGGCGGTGTACGTCCACACGGTCTTACAGATACGCCTTCCAGAATTTTCGGATTTAAAACGAAAAAAAAAAAAAAAAAAGGGGTGCAACACGAGGACTTCCCGGGAGGTCACCCATCCTAGTACTACTCTCGCCCAAGCACGCTTAACTGCGGAGTTCTGATGGGATCCGGTGAATTAGTGCTGGTATGATCGCACCCGTTTGTATATAACGCGCAATCGCATATATCCTTTCCCAAAAGGATCTTGGACGCTCATTCGGCGTGGGCCCCACTTGATGCTTAGGCCCGGTCCGGACTGTTGGGTAGGCTTTCTAAGAGAGGAATGATGGATGCATCCTAAGAACACGTAGCATACCGCTTTGTATTCTTTGATTCGGAGTCCGTAGTAGATAATGGCCCGGAAAAGCGTCTAAACGTCGTTATTTTGGGCACAAACGATGTTTAGACACCTAAAGCACTCTTGGGGCTTCGCGAGAAGGGGCTGTGGGCGGTGTACGTCCACACGGTCTTACAGATACGCCTTCCAGAATTTTCGGATTTAAAACGAAAAAAAAAAAAAAAAAAGGGGTGCAACACGAGGACTTCCCGGGAGGTCACCCATCCTAGTACTACTCTCGCCCAAGCACGCTTAACTGCGGAGTTCTGATGGGATCCGGTGCATTAGTGCTGGTATGATCGCACCCGTTTGTATATAACGCGCAATCGCATATATCCTTTCCCAAAAGGATCTTGGACGCTCATTCGGCGTGGGCCCCACTTGATGCTTAGGCCCGGTCCGGACTGTTGGGTAGGCTTTCTAAGAGAGGAATGATGGATGCATCCTAAGAACACGTAGCATACCGCTTTGTATTCTTTGATTCGGAGTCCGTAGTAGAAAATGGCCCGGAAAAGCGTCTAAACGTCGTTATTTTGGGCACAAACGATGTTTAGACACCTAAAGCACTCTTGGGGCTTCTCGAGAAGGGGCTGTGGGCGGTGTACGTCCACACGGTCTTACAGATACGCCTTCCAGAATTTTCGGATTTAAAACGAAAAAAAAAAAAAAAAAAGGGGTGCAACACGAGGACTTCCCGGGAGGTCACCCATCCTAGTACTACTCTCGCCCAAGCACGCTTAACTGCGGAGTTCTGATGGGATCCGGTGCATTAGTGCTGGTATGATCGCACCCGTTTGTATATAACGCGCAATCGCATATATCCTTTCCCAAAAGGATCTTGGACGCTCATTCGGCGTGGGCCCCACTTGATGCTTAGGCCCGGTCCGGACTGTTGGGTAGGCTTTCTAAGAGAGGAATGATGGATGCATCCTAAGAACACGTAGCATACCGCTTTGTATTCTTTGATTCGGAGTCCGTAGTAGAAAATGGCCCGGAAAAGCGTCTAAACGTCGTTATTTTGGGCACAAACGATGTTTAGACACCTAAAGCACTCTTGGGGCTTCGCGAGAAGGGGCTGTGGGCGGTGTACGTCCACACGGTCTTACAGATACGCCTTCCAGAATTTTCGGATTTAAAACGAAAAAAAAAAAAAAAAATGGGGTGCAACACGAGGACTTCCCGGGAGGTCACCCATCCTAGTACTACTCTCGCCCAAGCACGCTTAACTGCGGAGTTCTGATGGGATCCGGTGAATTAGTGCTGGTATGATCGCACCCGTTTGTATATAACGCGCAATCGCATATATCCTTTCCCAAAAGGATCTTGGACGCTCATTCGGCGTGGGCCCCACTTGATGCTTAGGCCCGGTCTGGACTGTTGGGTAGGCTTTCTAAGAGAGGAATGATGGATGCATCCTAAGAACACGTAGCATACCGCTTTGTATTCTTTGATTCGGAGTCCGTAGTAGAAAATGGCCCGGAAAAGCGTCTAAACGTCGTTATTTTGGGCACAAACGATGTTTAGACACCTAAAGCACTCTTGGGGCTTCGCGAGAAGGGGCTGTGGGCGGTGTACGTCCACACGGTCTTACAGATACGCCTTCCAGAATTTTCGGATTTAAAACGAAAAAAAAAAAAAAAAAAATGGGGTGCAACACGAGGACTTCCCGGGAGGTCACCCATCCTAGTACTACTCTCGCCCAAGCACGCTTAACTGCGGAGTTCTGATGGGATCCGGTGCATTAGTGCTGGTATGATCGCACCCGTTTGTATATAACGCGCAATCGCATATATCCTTTCCCAAAAGGATCTTGGACGTTCATTCGGTGTGGGCCCCACTTGATGCTTAGGCCTGGTCCGGACTGTTGGGTAGGCTTTCTAAGAGAGGAATGATGGATGCATCCTAAGAACACGTAGCATACCGCTTTGTATTCTTTGATTCGGAGTCCGTAGTAGAAAATGGCCCGGAAAAGCATCTAAACGTCGTTATTTTGGGCACAAACGATGTTTAGACACCTAAAGCACTCTTGGGGCTTCGCGAGAAGGGGCTGTGGGCGGTGTACGTCCACACGGTCTTACAGATACGCCTTCCAGAATTTTCGGATTTAAAACGAAAAAAAAAAAAAAAAAAGGGGTGCAACACGAGGACTTCCCGGGAGGTCACCCATCCTAGTACTACTCTCGCCCAAGCACGCTTAACTGCGGAGTTCTGATGGGATCCGGTGAATTAGTGCTGGTATGATCGCACCCGTTTGTATATAACGCGCAATCGCATATATCCTTTCCCAAAAGGATCTTGGACGCTCATTCGGTGTGGGCCCCACTTGATGCTTTGGCCTGGTCCGGACTGTTGGGTAGGCTTTCTAAGAGAGGAATGATGGATGCATCCTAAGAACACGTAGCATACCGCTTTGTATTCTTTGATTCGGAGTCCGTAGTAGAAAATGGCCCGGAAAAGCGTCTAAACGTCGTTATTTTGGGCACAAACGATGTTTAGACACCTAAAGCACTCTTGGGGCTTCGCGAGAAGGGGCTGTGGGCGGTGTACGTCCACACGGTCTTACAGATACGCCTTCCAGAATTTTCGGATTTAAAACGAAAAAAAAAAAAAAAAAAGGGGTGCAACACGAGGACTTCCCGGGAGGTCACCCATCCTAGTACTACTCTCGCCCAAGCACGCTTAACTGCGGAGTTCTGATGGGATCCGGTGCATTAGTGCTGGTATGATCGCACCCGTTTGTATATAACGCGCAATCGCATATATCCTTTCCCAAAAGGATCTTGGACGCTCATTCGGCGTGGGCCCCACTTGATGCTTAGGCCCGGTCCGGACTGTTGGGTAGGCTTTCTAAGAGAGGAATGATGGATGCATCCTAAGAACACGTAGCATACCGCTTTGTATTCTTTGATTCGGAGTCCGTAGTAGAAAATGGCCCGGAAAAGCGTCTAAACGTCGTTATTTTGGGCACAAACGATGTTTAGACACCTAAAGCACTCTTGGGGCTTCGCGAGAAGGGGCTGTGGGCGGTGTACGTCCACACGGTCTTACAGATACGCCTTCCAGAATTTTCGGATTTAAAACGAAAAAAAAAAAAAAAAATGGGGTGCAACACGAGGACTTCCCGGGAGGTCACCCATCCTAGTACTACTCTCGCCCAAGCACGCTTAACTGCGGAGTTCTGATGGGATCCGGTGAATTAGTGCTGGTATGATCGCACCCGTTTGTATATAACGCGCAATCGCATATATCCTTTCCCAAAAGGATCTTGGACGCTCATTCGGCGTGGGCCCCACTTGATGCTTAGGCCCGGTCTGGACTGTTGGGTAGGCTTTCTAAGAGAGGAATGATGGATGCATCCTAAGAACACGTAGCATACCGCTTTGTATTCTTTGATTCGGAGTCCGTAGTAGAAAATGGCCCGGAAAAGCGTCTAAACGTCGTTATTTTGGGCACAAACGATGTTTAGACACCTAAAGCACTCTTGGGGCTTCGCGAGAAGGGGCTGTGGGCGGTGTACGTCCACACGGTCTTACAGATACGCCTTCCAGAATTTTCGGATTTAAAACGAAAAAAAAAAAAAAAAAAATGGGGTGCAACACGAGGACTTCCCGGGAGGTCACCCATCCTAGTACTACTCTCGCCCAAGCACGCTTAACTGCGGAGTTCTGATGGGATCCGGTGCATTAGTGCTGGTATGATCGCACCCGTTTGTATATAACGCGCAATCGCATATATCCTTTCCCAAAAGGATCTTGGACGTTCATTCGGTGTGGGCCCCACTTGATGCTTAGGCCTGGTCCGGACTGTTGGGTAGGCTTTCTAAGAGAGGAATGATGGATGCATCCTAAGAACACGTAGCATACCGCTTTGTATTCTTTGATTCGGAGTCCGTAGTAGAAAATGGCCCGGAAAAGCATCTAAACGTCGTTATTTTGGGCACAAACGATGTTTAGACACCTAAAGCACTCTTGGGGCTTCGCGAGAAGGGGCTGTGGGCGGTGTACGTCCACACGGTCTTACAGATACGCCTTCCAGAATTTTCGGATTTAAAACGAAAAAAAAAAAAAAAAAAGGGGTGCAACACGAGGACTTCCCGGGAGGTCACCCATCCTAGTACTACTCTCGCCCAAGCACGCTTAACTGCGGAGTTCTGATGGGATCCGGTGAATTAGTGCTGGTATGATCGCACCCGTTTGTATATAACGCGCAATCGCATATATCCTTTCCCAAAAGGATCTTGGACGCTCATTCGGTGTGGGCCCCACTTGATGCTTAGGCCTGGTCCGGACTGTTGGGTAGGCTTTCTAAGAGAGGAATGATGGATGCATCCTAAGAACACGTAGCATACCGCTTTGTATTCTTTGATTCGGAGTCCGTAGTAGAAAATGGCCCGGAAAAGCGTCTAAACGTCGTTATTTTGGGCACAAACGATGTTTAGACACCTAAAGCACTCTTGGGGCTTCTCGAGAAGGGGCTGTGGGCGGTGTACGTCCACACGGTCTTACAGATACGCCTTCCAGAATTTTCGGATTTAAAACGAAAAAAAAAAAAAAAAGGGGTGCAACACGAGGACTTCCCGGGAGGTCACCCATCCTAGTACTACTCTCGCCCAAGCACGCTTAACTGCGGAGTTCTGATGGGATCCGGTGCATTAGTGCTGGTATGATCGCACCCGTTTGTATATAACGCGCAATCGCATATATCCTTTCCCAAAAGGATCTTGGACGCTCATTCGGCGTGGGCCCCACTTGATGCTTAGGCCCGGTCTGGACTGTTGGGTAGGCTTTCTAAGAGAGGAATGATGGATGCATCCTAAGAACACGTAGCATACCGCTTTGTATTCTTTGATTCGGAGTCCGTTGTAGAAAATGGCCCGGAAAAGCGTCTAAACGTCGTTATTTTGGGCACAAACGATGTTTAGACACCTAAAGCACTCTTGGGGCTTCTCGAGAAGGGGCTGTGGGCGGTGTACGTCCACACGGTCTTACAGATACACCTTCCAGAATTTTCGGATTTAAAACGAAAAAAAAAAAAAAAAATGGGGTGCAACACGAGGACTTCCCGGGAGGTCACCCATCCTAGTACTACTCTCGCCCAAGCACGCTTAACTGCGGAGTTCTGATGGGATCCGGTGCATTAGTGCTGGTATGATCGCACCCGTTTGTATATAACGCGCAATCGCATATATCCTTTCCCAAAAGGATCTTGGACGCTCATTCGGCGTGGGCCCCACTTGATGCTTAGGCCCGGTCTGGACTGTTGGGTAGGCTTTCTAAGAGAGGAATGATGGATGCATCCTAAGAACACGTAGCATACCGCTTTGTATTCTTTGATTCGGAGTCCGTTGTAGAAAATGGCCCGGAAAAGCGTCTAAACGTCGTTATTTTGGGCACAAACGATGTTTAGACACCTAAAGCACTCTTGGGGCTTCGCGAGAAGGGGCTGTGGGCGGTGTACGTCCACACGGTCTTACAGATACGCCTTCCAGAATTTTCGGATTTAAAACGAAAAAAAAAAAAAAAAAAATGGGGTGCAACACGAGGACTTCCCGGGAGGTCACCCATCCTAGTACTACTCTCGCCCAAGCACGCTTAACTGCGGAGTTCTGATGGGATCCGGTGCATTAGTGCTGGTATGATCGCACCCGTTTGTATATAACGCGCAATCGCATATATCCTTTCCCAAAAGGATCTTGGACGCTCATTCGGCGTGGGCCCCACTTGATGCTTAGGCCCGGTCCGGACTGTTGGGTAGGCTTTCTAAGAGAGGAATGATGGATGCATCCTAAGAACACGTAGCATACCGCTTTGTATTCTTTGATTCGGAGTCCGTAGTAGAAAATGGCCCGGAAAAGCGTCTAAACGTCGTTATTTTGGGCACAAACGATGTTTAGACACCTAAAGCACTCTTGGGGCTTCGCGAGAAGGGGCTGTGGGCGGTGTACGTCCACACGGTCTTACAGATACGCCTTCCAGAATTTTCGGATTTAAAACGAAAAAAAAAAAAAAAAAAATGGGGTGCAACACGAGGACTTCCCGGGAGGTCACCCATCCTAGTACTACTCTCGCCCAAGCACGCTTAACTGCGGAGTTCTGATGGGATCCGGTGCATTAGTGCTGGTATGATCGCACCCGTTTGTATATAACGCGCAATCGCATATATCCTTTCCCAAAAGGATCTTGGATGTTCATTCGGTGTGGGCCCCACTTGATGCTTAGGCCTGGTCCGGACTGTTGGGTAGGCTTTCTAAGAGAGGAATGATGGATGCATCCTAAGAACACGTAGCATACCGCTTTGTATTCTTTGATTCGGAGTCCGTAGTAGAAAATGGCCCGGAAAAGCGTCTAAACGTCGTTATTTTGGGCACAAACGATGTTTAGACACCTAAAGCACTCTTGGGGCTTCGCGAGAAGGGGCTGTGGGCGGTGTACGTCCACACGGTCTTACAGATACGCCTTCCAGAATTTTCGGATTTAAAACGAAAAAAAAAAAAAAAAAATGGGGTGCAACACGAGGACTTCCCGGGAGGTCACCCATCCTAGTACTACTCTCGCCCAAGCACGCTTAACTGCGGAGTTCTGATGGGATCCGGTGCATTAGTGCTGGTATGATCGCACCCGTTTGTATATAACGCGCAATCGCATATATCCTTTCCCAAAAGGATCTTGGACGCTCATTCGGCGTGGGCCCCACTTGATGCTTAGGCCCGGTCTGGACTGTTGGGTAGGCTTTCTAAGAGAGGAATGATGGATGCATCCTAAGAACACGTAGCATACCGCTTTGTATTCTTTGATTCGGAGTCCGTTGTAGAAAATGGCCCGGAAAAGCATCTAAACGTCGTTATTTTGGGCACAAACGATGTTTAGACACCTAAAGCACTCTTGGGGCTTCGCGAGAAGGGGCTGTGGGCGGTGTACGTCCACACGGTCTTACAGATACGCCTTCCAGAATTTTCGGATTTAAAACGAAAAAAAAAAAAAAAAATGGGGTGCAACACGAGGACTTCCCGGGAGGTCACCCATCCTAGTACTACTCTCGCCCAAGCACGCTTAACTGCGGAGTTCTGATGGGATCCGGTGCATTAGTGCTGGTATGATCGCACCCGTTTGTATATAACGCGCAATCGCATATATCCTTTCCCAAAAGGATCTTGGACGCTCATTCGGCCTGGGCCCCACTTGATGCTTAGGCCCGGTTCGGACTGTTGGGTAGGCTTTCTAAGAGAGGAATGATGGATGCATCCTAAGAACACGTAGCATACCGCTTTGTATTCTTTGATTCGGAGTCCGTAGTAGAAAATGGCCCGGAAAAGCGTCTAAACGTCGTTATTTTGGGCACAAACGATGTTTAGACACCTAAAGCACTCTTGGGGCTTCGCGAGAAGGGGCTGTGGGCGGTGTACGTCCACACGGTCTTACAGATACGCCTTCCAGAATTTTCGGATTTAAAACGAAAAAAAAAAAAAAAAATGGGGTGCAACACGAGGACTTCCCGGGAGGTCACCCATCCTAGTACTACTCTCGCCCAAGCACGCTTAACTGCGGAGTTCTGATGGGATCCGGTGCATTAGTGCTGGTATGATCGCACCCGTTTGTATATAACGCGCAATCGCATATATCCTTTCCCAAAAGGATCTTGGACGCTCATTCGGCCTGGGCCCCACTTGATGCTTAGGCCCGGTCCGGACTGTTGGGTAGGCTTTCTAAGAGAGGAATGATGGATGCATCCTAAGAACACGTAGCATACCGCTTTGTATTCTTTGATTCGGAGTCCGTAGTAGAAAATGGCCCGGAAAAGCGTCTAAACGTCGTTATTTTGGGCACAAACGATGTTTAGACACCTAAAGCACTCTTGGGGCTTCGCGAGAAGGGGCTGTGGGCGGTGTACGTCCACACGGTCTTACAGATACGCCTTCCAGAATTTTCGGATTTAAAACGAAAAAAAAAAAAAAAAAATGGGGTGCAACACGAGGACTTCCCGGGAGGTCACCCATCCTAGTACTACTCTCGCCCAAGCACGCTTAACTGCGGAGTTCTGATGGGATCCGGTGCATTAGTGCTGGTATGATCGCACCCGTTTGTATATAACGCGCAATCGCATATATCCTTTCCCAAAAGGATCTTGGACGCTCATTCGGCGTGGGCCCCACTTGATGCTTAGGCCCGGTCTGGACTGTTGGGTAGGCTTTCTAAGAGAGGAATGATGGATGCATCCTAAGAACACGTAGCATACCGCTTTGTATTCTTTGATTCGGAGTCCGTTGTAGAAAATGGCCCGGAAAAGCGTCTAAACGTCGTTATTTTGGGCACAAACGATGTTTAGACACCTAAAGCACTCTTGGGGCTTCTCGAGAAGGGGCTGTGGGCGGTGTACGTCCACACGGTCTTACAGATACGCCTTCCAGAATTTTCGGATTTAAAACGAAAAAAAAAAAAAAAAGGGGTGCAACACGAGGACTTCCCGGGAGGTCACCCATCCTAGTACTACTCTCGCCCAAGCACGCTTAACTGCGGAGTTCTGATGGGATCCGGTGCATTAGTGCTGGTATGATCGCACCCGTTTGTATATAACGCGCAATCGCATATATCCTTTCCCAAAAGGATCTTGGACGCTCATTCGGCGTGGGCCCCACTTGATGCTTAGGCCCGGTCTGGACTGTTGGGTAGGCTTTCTAAGAGAGGAATGATGGATGCATCCTAAGAACACGTAGCATACCGCTTTGTATTCTTTGATTCGGAGTCCGTTGTAGAAAATGGCCCGGAAAAGCGTCTAAACGTCGTTATTTTGGGCACAAACGATGTTTAGACACCTAAAGCACTCTTGGGGCTTCTCGAGAAGGGGCTGTGGGCGGTGTACGTCCACACGGTCTTACAGATACACCTTCCAGAATTTTCGGATTTAAAACGAAAAAAAAAAAAAAAAATGGGGTGCAACACGAGGACTTCCCGGGAGGTCACCCATCCTAGTACTACTCTCGCCCAAGCACGCTTAACTGCGGAGTTCTGATGGGATCCGGTGCATTAGTGCTGGTATGATCGCACCCGTTTGTATATAACGCGCAATCGCATATATCCTTTCCCAAAAGGATCTTGGACGCTCATTCGGCGTGGGCCCCACTTGATGCTTAGGCCCGGTCTGGACTGTTGGGTAGGCTTTCTAAGAGAGGAATGATGGATGCATCCTAAGAACACGTAGCATACCGCTTTGTATTCTTTGATTCGGAGTCCGTTGTAGAAAATGGCCCGGAAAAGCGTCTAAACGTCGTTATTTTGGGCACAAACGATGTTTAGACACCTAAAGCACTCTTGGGGCTTCGCGAGAAGGGGCTGTGGGCGGTGTACGTCCACACGGTCTTACAGATACGCCTTCCAGAATTTTCGGATTTAAAACGAAAAAAAAAAAAAAAAAAATGGGGTGCAACACGAGGACTTCCCGGGAGGTCACCCATCCTAGTACTACTCTCGCCCAAGCACGCTTAACTGCGGAGTTCTGATGGGATCCGGTGCATTAGTGCTGGTATGATCGCACCCGTTTGTATATAACGCGCAATCGCATATATCCTTTCCCAAAAGGATCTTGGACGCTCATTCGGCGTGGGCCCCACTTGATGCTTAGGCCCGGTCCGGACTGTTGGGTAGGCTTTCTAAGAGAGGAATGATGGATGCATCCTAAGAACACGTAGCATACCGCTTTGTATTCTTTGATTCGGAGTCCGTAGTAGAAAATGGCCCGGAAAAGCGTCTAAACGTCGTTATTTGGGCACAAACGATGTTTAGACACCTAAAGCACTCTTGGGGCTTCGCGAGAAGGGGCTGTGGGCGGTGTACGTCCACACGGTCTTACAGATACGCCTTCCAGAATTTTCGGATTTAAAACGAAAAAAAAAAAAAAAAAAATGGGGTGCAACACGAGGACTTCCCGGGAGGTCACCCATCCTAGTACTACTCTCGCCCAAGCACGCTTAACTGCGGAGTTCTGATGGGATCCGGTGCATTAGTGCTGGTATGATCGCACCCGTTTGTATATAACGCGCAATCGCATATATCCTTTCCCAAAAGGATCTTGGATGTTCATTCGGTGTGGGCCCCACTTGATGCTTAGGCCTGGTCCGGACTGTTGGGTAGGCTTTCTAAGAGAGGAATGATGGATGCATCCTAAGAACACGTAGCATACCGCTTTGTATTCTTTGATTCGGAGTCCGTAGTAGAAAATGGCCCGGAAAAGCGTCTAAACGTCGTTATTTTGGGCACAAACGATGTTTAGACACCTAAAGCACTCTTGGGGCTTCGCGAGAAGGGGCTGTGGGCGGTGTACGTCCACACGGTCTTACAGATACGCCTTCCAGAATTTTCGGATTTAAAACGAAAAAAAAAAAAAAAAAATGGGGTGCAACACGAGGACTTCCCGGGAGGTCACCCATCCTAGTACTACTCTCGCCCAAGCACGCTTAACTGCGGAGTTCTGATGGGATCCGGTGCATTAGTGCTGGTATGATCGCACCCGTTTGTATATAACGCGCAATCGCATATATCCTTTCCCAAAAGGATCTTGGACGCTCATTCGGCGTGGGCCCCACTTGATGCTTAGGCCCGGTCTGGACTGTTGGGTAGGCTTTCTAAGAGAGGAATGATGGATGCATCCTAAGAACACGTAGCATACCGCTTTGTATTCTTTGATTCGGAGTCCGTTGTAGAAAATGGCCCGGAAAAGCATCTAAACGTCGTTATTTTGGGCACAAACGATGTTTAGACACCTAAAGCACTCTTGGGGCTTCGCGAGAAGGGGCTGTGGGCGGTGTACGTCCACACGGTCTTACAGATACGCCTTCCAGAATTTTCGGATTTAAAACGAAAAAAAAAAAAAAAAATGGGGTGCAACACGAGGACTTCCCGGGAGGTCACCCATCCTAGTACTACTCTCGCCCAAGCACGCTTAACTGCGGAGTTCTGATGGGATCCGGTGCATTAGTGCTGGTATGATCGCACCCGTTTGTATATAACGCGCAATCGCATATATCCTTTCCCAAAAGGATCTTGGACGCTCATTCGGCCTGGGCCCCACTTGATGCTTAGGCCCGGTTCGGACTGTTGGGTAGGCTTTCTAAGAGAGGAATGATGGATGCATCCTAAGAACACGTAGCATACCGCTTTGTATTCTTTGATTCGGAGTCCGTAGTAGAAAATGGCCCGGAAAAGCGTCTAAACGTCGTTATTTTGGGCACAAACGATGTTTAGACACCTAAAGCACTCTTGGGGCTTCGCGAGAAGGGGCTGTGGGCGGTGTACGTCCACACGGTCTTACAGATACGCCTTCCAGAATTTTCGGATTTAAAACGAAAAAAAAAAAAAAAAATGGGGTGCAACACGAGGACTTCCCGGGAGGTCACCCATCCTAGTACTACTCTCGCCCAAGCACGCTTAACTGCGGAGTTCTGATGGGATCCGGTGCATTAGTGCTGGTATGATCGCACCCGTTTGTATATAACGCGCAATCGCATATATCCTTTCCCAAAAGGATCTTGGACGCTCATTCGGCCTGGGCCCCACTTGATGCTTAGGCCCGGTCCGGACTGTTGGGTAGGCTTTCTAAGAGAGGAATGATGGATGCATCCTAAGAACACGTAGCATACCGCTTTGTATTCTTTGATTCGGAGTCCGTAGTAGAAAATGGCCCGGAAAAGCGTCTAAACGTCGTTATTTTGGGCACAAACGATGTTTAGACACCTAAAGCACTCTTGGGGCTTCGCGAGAAGGGGCTGTGGGCGGTGTACGTCCACACGGTCTTACAGATACGCCTTCCAGAATTTTCGGATTTAAAACGAAAAAAAAAAAAAAAAAATGGGGTGCAACACGAGGACTTCCCGGGAGGTCACCCATCCTAGTACTACTCTCGCCCAAGCACGCTTAACTGCGGAGTTCTGATGGGATCCGGTGCATTAGTGCTGGTATGATCGCACCCGTTTGTATATAACGCGCAATCGCATATATCCTTTCCCAAAAGGATCTTGGACGCTCATTCGGCGTGGGCCCCACTTGATGCTTAGGCCCGGTCTGGACTGTTGGGTAGGCTTTCTAAGAGAGGAATGATGGATGCATCCTAAGAACACGTAGCATACCGCTTTGTATTCTTTGATTCGGAGTCCGTTGTAGAAAATGGCCCGGAAAAGCGTCTAAACGTCGTTATTTTGGGCACAAACGATGTTTAGACACCTAAAGCACTCTTGGGGCTTCGCGAGAAGGGGCTGTGGGCGGTGTACGTCCACACGGTCTTACAGATACACCTTCCAGAATTTTCGGATTTAAAACGAAAAAAAAAAAAAAAAATGGGGTGCAACACGAGGACTTCCCGGGAGGTCACCCATCCTAGTACTACTCTCGCCCAAGCACGCTTAACTGCGGAGTTCTGATGGGATCCGGTGCATTAGTGCTGGTATGATCGCACCCGTTTGTATATAACGCGCAATCGCATATATCCTTTCCCAAAAGGATCTTGGACGCTCATTCGGCGTGGGCCCCGCTTGATGCTTAGGCCCGGTCCGGACTGTTGGGTAGGCTTTCTAAGAGAGGAATGATGGATGCATCCTAAGAACACGTAGCATACCGCTTTGTATTCTTTGATTCGGAGTCCGTTGTAGAAAATGGCCCGGAAAAGCGTCTAAACGTCGTTATTTTGGGCACAAACGATGTTTAGACACCTAAAGCACTCTTGGGGCTTCGCGAGAAGGGGCTGTGGGCGGTGTACGTCCACACGGTCTTACAGATACGCCTTCCAGAATTTTCGGATTTAAAACGAAAAAAAAAAAAAAAAATGGGGTGCAACACGAGGACTTCCCGGGAGGTCACCCATCCTAGTACTACTCTCGCCCAAGCACGCTTAACTGCGGAGTTCTGATGGGATCCGGTGCATTAGTGCTGGTATGATCGCACCCGTTTGTATATAACGCGCAATCGCATATATCCTTTCCCAAAAGGATCTTGGACGCTCATTCGGCCTGGGCCCCACTTGATGCTTAGGCCCGGTTCGGACTGTTGGGTAGGCTTTCTAAGAGAGGAATGATGGATGCATCCTAAGAACACGTAGCATACCGCTTTGTATTCTTTGATTCGGAGTCCGTAGTAGAAAATGGCCCGGAAAAGCGTCTAAACGTCGTTATTTTGGGCACAAACGATGTTTAGACACCTAAAGCACTCTTGGGGCTTCGCGAGAAGGGGCTGTGGGCGGTGTACGTCCACACGGTCTTACAGATACGCCTTCCAGAATTTTCGGATTTAAAACGAAAAAAAAAAAAAAAAATGGGGTGCAACACGAGGACTTCCCGGGAGGTCACCCATCCTAGTACTACTCTCGCCCAAGCACGCTTAACTGCGGAGTTCTGATGGGATCCGGTGCATTAGTGCTGGTATGATCGCACCCGTTTGTATATAACGCGCAATCGCATATATCCTTTCCCAAAAGGATCTTGGACGCTCATTCGGCCTGGGCCCCACTTGATGCTTAGGCCCGGTCCGGACTGTTGGGTAGGCTTTCTAAGAGAGGAATGATGGATGCATCCTAAGAACACGTAGCATACCGCTTTGTATTCTTTGATTCGGAGTCCGTAGTAGAAAATGGCCCGGAAAAGCGTCTAAACGTCGTTATTTTGGGCACAAACGATGTTTAGACACCTAAAGCACTCTTGGGGCTTCGCGAGAAGGGGCTGTGGGCGGTGTACGTCCACACGGTCTTACAGATACGCCTTCCAGAATTTTCGGATTTAAAACGAAAAAAAAAAAAAAAAAATGGGGTGCAACACGAGGACTTCCCGGGAGGTCACCCATCCTAGTACTACTCTCGCCCAAGCACGCTTAACTGCGGAGTTCTGATGGGATCCGGTGCATTAGTGCTGGTATGATCGCACCCGTTTGTATATAACGCGCAATCGCATATATCCTTTCCCAAAAGGATCTTGGACGCTCATTCGGCGTGGGCCCCGCTTGATGCTTAGGCCCGGTCCGGACTGTTGGGTAGGCTTTCTAAGAGAGGAATGATGGATGCATCCTAAGAACACGTAGCATACCGCTTTGTATTCTTTGATTCGGAGTCCGTTGTAGAAAATGGCCCGGAAAAGCGTCTAAACGTCGTTATTTTGGGCACAAACGATGTTTAGACACCTAAAGCACTCTTGGGGCTTCGCGAGAAGGGGCTGTGGGCGGTGTACGTCCACACGGTCTTACAGATACGCCTTCCAGAATTTTCGGATTTAAAACGAAAAAAAAAAAAAAAAAATGGGGTGCAACACGAGGACTTCCCGGGAGGTCACCCATCCTAGTACTACTCTCGCCCAAGCACGCTTAACTGCGGAGTTCTGATGGGATCCGGTGCATTAGTGCTGGTATGATCGCACCCGTTTGTATATAACGCGCAATCGCATATATCCTTTCCCAAAAGGATCTTGGACGCTCATTCGGCGTGGGCCCCACTTGATGCTTAGGCCCGGTCTGGACTGTTGGGTAGGCTTTCTAAGAGAGGAATGATGGATGCATCCTAAGAACACGTAGCATACCGCTTTGTATTCTTTGATTCGGAGTCCGTTGTAGAAAATGGCCCGGAAAAGCGTCTAAACGTCGTTATTTTGGGCACAAACGATGTTTAGACACCTAAAGCACTCTTGGGGCTTCGCGAGAAGGGGCTGTGGGCGGTGTACGTCCACACGGTCTTACAGATACACCTTCCAGAATTTTCGGATTTAAAACGAAAAAAAAAAAAAAAAATGGGGTGCAACACGAGGACTTCCCGGGAGGTCACCCATCCTAGTACTACTCTCGCCCAAGCACGCTTAACTGCGGAGTTCTGATGGGATCCGGTGCATTAGTGCTGGTATGATCGCACCCGTTTGTATATAACGCGCAATCGCATATATCCTTTCCCAAAAGGATCTTGGACGCTCATTCGGCGTGGGCCCCGCTTGATGCTTAGGCCCGGTCCGGACTGTTGGGTAGGCTTTCTAAGAGAGGAATGATGGATGCATCCTAAGAACACGTAGCATACCGCTTTGTATTCTTTGATTCGGAGTCCGTTGTAGAAAATGGCCCGGAAAAGCGTCTGAACGTCGTTATTTTGGGCACAAACGATGTTTAGACACCTAAAGCACTCTTGGGGCTTCGCGAGAAGGGGCTGTGGGCGGTGTACGTCCACACGGTCTTACAGATACGCCTTCCAGAATTTTCGGATTTAAAACGAAAAAAAAAAAAAAAAAAATGGGGTGCAACACGAGGACTTCCCGGGAGGTCACCCATCCTAGTACTACTCTCGCCCAAGCACGCTTAACTGCGGAGTTCTGATGGGATCCGGTGCATTAGTGCTGGTATGATCGCACCCGTTTGTATATAACGCGCAATCGCATATATCCTTTCCCAAAAGGATCTTGGACGTTCATTCGGTGTGGGCCCCACTTGATGCTTAGGCCTGGTCCGGACTGTTGGGTAGGCTTTCTAAGAGAGGAATGATGGATGCATCCTAAGAACACGTAGCATACCGCTTTGTATTCTTTGATTCGGAGTCCGTAGTAGATAATGGCCCGGAAAAGCGTCTAAACGTCGTTATTTTGGGCACAAACGATGTTTAGACACCTAAAGCACTCTTGGGGCTTCGCGAGAAGGGGCTGTGGGCGGTGTACGTCCACACGGTCTTACAGATACGCCTTCCAGAATTTTCGGATTTAAAACGAAAAAAAAAAAAAAAAAAATGGGGTGCAACACGAGGACTTCCCGGGAGGTCACCCATCCTAGTACTACTCTCGCCCAAGCACGCTTAACTGCGGAGTTCTGATGGGATCCGGTGAATTAGTGCTGGTATGATCGCACCCGTTTGTATATAACGCGCAATCGCATATATCCTTTCCCAAAAGGATCTTGGACGCTCATTCGGCGTGGGCCCCACTTGATGCTTAGGCCCGGTCCGGACTGTTGGGTAGGCTTTCTAAGAGAGGAATGATGGATGCATCCTAAGAACACGTAGCATACCGCTTTGTATTCTTTGATTCGGAGTCCGTAGTAGAAAATGGCCCGGAAAAGCGTCTAAACGTCGTTATTTTGGGCACAAACGATGTTTAGACACCTAAAGCACTCTTGGGGCTTCGCGAGAAGGGGCTGTGGGCGGTGTACGTCCACACGGTCTTACAGATACGCCTTCCAGAATTTTCGGATTTAAAACGAAAAAAAAAAAAAAAAAAATGGGGTGCAACACGAGGACTTCCCGGGAGGTCACCCATCCTAGTACTACTCTCGCCCAAGCACGCTTAACTGCGGAGTTCTGATGGGATCCGGTGCATTAGTGCTGGTATGATCGCACCCGTTTGTATATAACGCGCAATCGCATATATCCTTTCCCAAAAGGATCTTGGACGTTCATTCGGTGTGGGCCCCACTTGATGCTTAGGCCTGGTCCGGACTGTTGGGTAGGCTTTCTAAGAGAGGAATGATGGATGCATCCTAAGAACACGTAGCATACCGCTTTGTATTCTTTGATTCGGAGTCCGTAGTAGAAAATGGCCCGGAAAAGCATCTAAACGTCGTTATTTTGGGCACAAACGATGTTTAGACACCTAAAGCACTCTTGGGGCTTCGCGAGAAGGGGCTGTGGGCGGTGTACGTCCACACGGTCTTACAGATACGCCTTCCAGAATTTTCGGATTTAAAACGAAAAAAAAAAAAAAAAAAGGGGTGCAACACGAGGACTTCCCGGGAGGTCACCCATCCTAGTACTACTCTCGCCCAAGCACGCTTAACTGCGGAGTTCTGATGGGATCCGGTGCATTAGTGCTGGTATGATCGCACCCGTTTGTATATAACGCGCAATCGCATATATCCTTTCCCAAAAGGATCTTGGACGCTCATTCGGCCTGGGCCCCACTTGATGCTTAGGCCCGGTTCGGACTGTTGGGTAGGCTTTCTAAGAGAGGAATGATGGATGCATCCTAAGAACACGTAGCATACCGCTTTGTATTCTTTGATTCGGAGTCCGTAGTAGAAAATGGCCCGGAAAAGCGTCTAAACGTCGTTATTTTGGGCACAAACGATGTTTAGACACCTAAAGCACTCTTGGGGCTTCGCGAGAAGGGGCTGTGGGCGGTGTACGTCCACACGGTCTTACAGATACGCCTTCCAGAATTTTCGGATTTAAAACGAAAAAAAAAAAAAAAAATGGGGTGCAACACGAGGACTTCCCGGGAGGTCACCCATCCTAGTACTACTCTCGCCCAAGCACGCTTAACTGCGGAGTTCTGATGGGATCCGGTGAATTAGTGCTGGTATGATCGCACCCGTTTGTATATAACGCGCAATCGCATATATCCTTTCCCAAAAGGATCTTGGACGCTCATTCGGCGTGGGCCCCACTTGATGCTTAGGCCCGGTCCGGACTGTTGGGTAGGCTTTCTAAGAGAGGAATGATGGATGCATCCTAAGAACACGTAGCATACCGCTTTGTATTCTTTGATTCGGAGTCCGTAGTAGATAATGGCCCGGAAAAGCGTCTAAACGTCGTTATTTTGGGCACAAACGATGTTTAGACACCTAAAGCACTCTTGGGGCTTCGCGAGAAGGGGCTGTGGGCGGTGTACGTCCACACGGTCTTACAGATACGCCTTCCAGAATTTTCGGATTTAAAACGAAAAAAAAAAAAAAAAAAGGGGTGCAACACGAGGACTTCCCGGGAGGTCACCCATCCTAGTACTACTCTCGCCCAAGCACGCTTAACTGCGGAGTTCTGATGGGATCCGGTGAATTAGTGCTGGTATGATCGCACCCGTTTGTATATAACGCGCAATCGCATATATCCTTTCCCAAAAGGATCTTGGACGCTCATTCGGCGTGGGCCCCACTTGATGCTTAGGCCCGGTCCGGACTGTTGGGTAGGCTTTCTAAGAGAGGAATGATGGATGCATCCTAAGAACACGTAGCATACCGCTTTGTATTCTTTGATTCGGAGTCCGTAGTAGAAAATGGCCCGGAAAAGCGTCTAAACGTCGTTATTTTGGGCACAAACGATGTTTAGACACCTAAAGCACTCTTGGGGCTTCTCGAGAAGGGGCTGTGGGCGGTGTACGTCCACACGGTCTTACAGATACGCCTTCCAGAATTTTCGGATTTAAAACGAAAAAAAAAAAAAAAAATGGGGTGCAACACGAGGACTTCCCGGGAGGTCACCCATCCTAGTACTACTCTCGCCCAAGCACGCTTAACTGCGGAGTTCTGATGGGATCCGGTGAATTAGTGCTGGTATGATCGCACCCGTTTGTATATAACGCGCAATCGCATATATCCTTTCCCAAAAGGATCTTGGACGCTCATTCGGCGTGGGCCCCACTTGATGCTTAGGCCCGGTCCGGACTGTTGGGTAGGCTTTCTAAGAGAGGAATGATGGATGCATCCTAAGAACACGTAGCATACCGCTTTGTATTCTTTGATTCGGAGTCCGTAGTAGATAATGGCCCGGAAAAGCGTCTAAACGTCGTTATTTTGGGCACAAACGATGTTTAGACACCTAAAGCACTCTTGGGGCTTCGCGAGAAGGGGCTGTGGGCGGTGTACGTCCACACGGTCTTACAGATACGCCTTCCAGAATTTTCGGATTTAAAACGAAAAAAAAAAAAAAAAAAGGGGTGCAACACGAGGACTTCCCGGGAGGTCACCCATCCTAGTACTACTCTCGCCCAAGCACGCTTAACTGCGGAGTTCTGATGGGATCCGGTGAATTAGTGCTGGTATGATCGCACCCGTTTGTATATAACGCGCAATCGCATATATCCTTTCCCAAAAGGATCTTGGACGCTCATTCGGCGTGGGCCCCACTTGATGCTTAGGCCCGGTCCGGACTGTTGGGTAGGCTTTCTAAGAGAGGAATGATGGATGCATCCTAAGAACACGTAGCATACCGCTTTGTATTCTTTGATTCGGAGTCCGTAGTAGAAAATGGCCCGGAAAAGCGTCTAAACGTCGTTATTTTGGGCACAAACGATGTTTAGACACCTAAAGCACTCTTGGGGCTTCTCGAGAAGGGGCTGTGGGCGGTGTACGTCCACACGGTCTTACAGATACGCCTTCCAGAATTTTCGGATTTAAAACGAAAAAAAAAAAAAAAAATGGGGTGCAACACGAGGACTTCCCGGGAGGTCACCCATCCTAGTACTACTCTCGCCCAAGCACGCTTAACTGCGGAGTTCTGATGGGATCCGGTGCATTAGTGCTGGTATGATCGCACCCGTTTGTATATAACGCGCAATCGCATATATCCTTTCCCAAAAGGATCTTGGACGCTCATTCGGCGTGGGCCCCACTTGATGCTTAGGCCCGGTCCGGACTGTTGGGTAGGCTTTCTAAGAGAGGAATGATGGATGCATCCTAAGAACACGTAGCATACCGCTTTGTATTCTTTGATTCGGAGTCCGTAGTAGAAAATGGCCCGGAAAAGCGTCTAAACGTCGTTATTTTGGGCACAAACGATGTTTAGACACCTAAAGCACTCTTGGGGCTTCGCGAGAAGGGGCTGTGGGCGGTGTACGTCCACACGGTCTTACAGATACACCTTCCAGAATTTTCGGATTTAAAACGAAAAAAAAAAAAAAAAATGGGGTGCAACACGAGGACTTCCCGGGAGGTCACCCATCCTAGTACTACTCTCGCCCAAGCACGCTTAACTGCGGAGTTCTGATGGGATCCGGTGAATTAGTGCTGGTATGATCGCACCCGTTTGTATATAACGCGCAATCGCATATATCCTTTCCCAAAAGGATCTTGGACGCTCATTCGGCGTGGGCCCCACTTGATGCTTAGGCCCGGTCCGGACTGTTGGGTAGGCTTTCTAAGAGAGGAATGATGGATGCATCCTAAGAACACGTAGCATACCGCTTTGTATTCTTTGATTCGGAGTCCGTAGTAGAAAATGGCCCGGAAAAGCGTCTAAACGTCGTTATTTTGGGCACAAACGATGTTTAGACACCTAAAGCACTCTTGGGGCTTCGCGAGAAGGGGCTGTGGGCGGTGTACGTCCACACGGTCTTACAGATACGCCTTCCAGAATTTTCGGATTTAAAACGAAAAAAAAAAAAAAAAAAATGGGGTGCAACACGAGGACTTCCCGGGAGGTCACCCATCCTAGTACTACTCTCGCCCAAGCACGCTTAACTGCGGAGTTCTGATGGGATCCGGTGCATTAGTGCTGGTATGATCGCACCCGTTTGTATATAACGCGCAATCGCATATATCCTTTCCCAAAAGGATCTTGGACGTTCATTCGGTGTGGGCCCCACTTGATGCTTAGGCCTGGTCCGGACTGTTGGGTAGGCTTTCTAAGAGAGGAATGATGGATGCATCCTAAGAACACGTAGCATACCGCTTTGTATTCTTTGATTCGGAGTCCGTAGTAGAAAATGGCCCGGAAAAGCATCTAAACGTCGTTATTTTGGGCACAAACGATGTTTAGACACCTAAAGCACTCTTGGGGCTTCGCGAGAAGGGGCTGTGGGCGGTGTACGTCCACACGGTCTTACAGATACGCCTTCCAGAATTTTCGGATTTAAAACGAAAAAAAAAAAAAAAAAAGGGGTGCAACACGAGGACTTCCCGGGAGGTCACCCATCCTAGTACTACTCTCGCCCAAGCACGCTTAACTGCGGAGTTCTGATGGGATCCGGTGAATTAGTGCTGGTATGATCGCACCCGTTTGTATATAACGCGCAATCGCATATATCCTTTCCCAAAAGGATCTTGGACGCTCATTCGGTGTGGGCCCCACTTGATGCTTAGGCCCGGTCCGGACTGTTGGGTAGGCTTTCTAAGAGAGGAATGATGGATGCATCCTAAGAACACGTAGCATACCGCTTTGTATTCTTTGATTCGGAGTCCGTAGTAGAAAATGGCCCGGAAAAGCGTCTAAACGTCGTTATTTTGGGCACAAACGATGTTTAGACACCTAAAGCACTCTTGGGGCTTCTCGAGAAGGGGCTGTGGGCGGTGTACGTCCACACGGTCTTACAGATACGCCTTCCAGAATTTTCGGATTTAAAACGAAAAAAAAAAAAAAATGGGGTGCAACACGAGGACTTCCCGGGAGGTCACCCATCCTAGTACTACTCTCGCCCAAGCACGCTTAACTGCGGAGTTCTGATGGGATCCGGTGCATTAGTGCTGGTATGATCGCACCCGTTTGTATATAACGCGCAATCGCATATATCCTTTCCCAAAAGGATCTTGGACGCTCATTCGGCGTGGGCCCCACTTGATGCTTAGGCCCGGTCCGGACTGTTGGGTAGGCTTTCTAAGAGAGGAATGATGGATGCATCCTAAGAACACGTAGCATACCGCTTTGTATTCTTTGATTCGGAGTCCGTAGTAGAAAATGGCCCGGAAAAGCGTCTAAACGTCGTTATTTTGGGCACAAACGATGTTTAGACACCTAAAGCACTCTTGGGGCTTCGCGAGAAGGGGCTGTGGGCGGTGTACGTCCACACGGTCTTACAGATACGCCTTCCAGAATTTTCGGATTTAAAACGAAAAAAAAAAAAAAAAAAATGGGGTGCAACACGAGGACTTCCCGGGAGGTCACCCATCCTAGTACTACTCTCGCCCAAGCACGCTTAACTGCGGAGTTCTGATGGGATCCGGTGCATTAGTGCTGGTATGATCGCACCCGTTTGTATATAACGCGCAATCGCATATATCCTTTCCCAAAAGGATCTTGGACGTTCATTCGGTGTGGGCCCCACTTGATGCTTAGGCCTGGTCCGGACTGTTGGGTAGGCTTTCTAAGAGAGGAATGATGGATGCATCCTAAGAACACGTAGCATACCGCTTTGTATTCTTTGATTCGGAGTCCGTAGTAGAAAATGGCCCGGAAAAGCATCTAAACGTCGTTATTTTGGGCACAAACGATGTTTAGACACCTAAAGCACTCTTGGGGCTTCGCGAGAAGGGGCTGTGGGCGGTGTACGTCCACACGGTCTTACAGATACGCCTTCCAGAATTTTCGGATTTAAAACGAAAAAAAAAAAAAAAAAAGGGGTGCAACACGAGGACTTCCCGGGAGGTCACCCATCCTAGTACTACTCTCGCCCAAGCACGCTTAACTGCGGAGTTCTGATGGGATCCGGTGAATTAGTGCTGGTATGATCGCACCCGTTTGTATATAACGCGCAATCGCATATATCCTTTCCCAAAAGGATCTTGGACGCTCATTCGGTGTGGGCCCCACTTGATGCTTAGGCCCGGTCCGGACTGTTGGGTAGGCTTTCTAAGAGAGGAATGATGGATGCATCCTAAGAACACGTAGCATACCGCTTTGTATTCTTTGATTCGGAGTCCGTAGTAGAAAATGGCCCGGAAAAGCGTCTAAACGTCGTTATTTTGGGCACAAACGATGTTTAGACACCTAAAGCACTCTTGGGGCTTCTCGAGAAGGGGCTGTGGGCGGTGTACGTCCACACGGTCTTACAGATACGCCTTCCAGAATTTTCGGATTTAAAACGAAAAAAAAAAAAAAATGGGGTGCAACACGAGGACTTCCCGGGAGGTCACCCATCCTAGTACTACTCTCGCCCAAGCACGCTTAACTGCGGAGTTCTGATGGGATCCGGTGCATTAGTGCTGGTATGATCGCACCCGTTTGTATATAACGCGCAATCGCATATATCCTTTCCCAAAAGGATCTTGGACGCTCATTCGGCGTGGGCCCCACTTGATGCTTAGGCCCGGTCTGGACTGTTGGGTAGGCTTTCTAAGAGAGGAATGATGGATGCATCCTAAGAACACGTAGCATACCGCTTTGTATTCTTTGATTCGGAGTCCGTTGTAGAAAATGGCCCGGAAAAGCGTCTAAACGTCGTTATTTTGGGCACAAACGATGTTTAGACACCTAAAGCACTCTTGGGGCTTCTCGAGAAGGGGCTGTGGGCGGTGTACGTCCACACGGTCTTACAGATACACCTTCCAGAATTTTCGGATTTAAAACGAAAAAAAAAAAAAAAAATGGGGTGCAACACGAGGACTTCCCGGGAGGTCACCCATCCTAGTACTACTCTCGCCCAAGCACGCTTAACTGCGGAGTTCTGATGGGATCCGGTGCATTAGTGCTGGTATGATCGCACCCGTTTGTATATAACGCGCAATCGCATATATCCTTTCCCAAAAGGATCTTGGACGCTCATTCGGCGTGGGCCCCACTTGATGCTTAGGCCCGGTCTGGACTGTTGGGTAGGCTTTCTAAGAGAGGAATGATGGATGCATCCTAAGAACACGTAGCATACCGCTTTGTATTCTTTGATTCGGAGTCCGTTGTAGAAAATGGCCCGGAAAAGCGTCTAAACGTCGTTATTTTGGGCACAAACGATGTTTAGACACCTAAAGCACTCTTGGGGCTTCGCGAGAAGGGGCTGTGGGCGGTGTACGTCCACACGGTCTTACAGATACGCCTTCCAGAATTTTCGGATTAAAAACGAAAAAAAAAAAAAAAAAAATGGGGTGCAACACGAGGACTTCCCGGGAGGTCACCCATCCTAGTACTACTCTCGCCCAAGCACGCTTAACTGCGGAGTTCTGATGGGATCCGGTGCATTAGTGCTGGTATGATCGCACCCGTTTGTATATAACGCGCAATCGCATATATCCTTTCCCAAAAGGATCTTGGACGCTCATTCGGCGTGGGCCCCACTTGATGCTTAGGCCCGGTCCGGACTGTTGGGTAGGCTTTCTAAGAGAGGAATGATGGATGCATCCTAAGAACACGTAGCATACCGCTTTGTATTCTTTGATTCGGAGTCCGTAGTAGAAAATGGCCCGGAAAAGCGTCTAAACGTCGTTATTTTGGGCACAAACGATGTTTAGACACCTAAAGCACTCTTGGGGCTTCGCGAGAAGGGGCTGTGGGCGGTGTACGTCCACACGGTCTTACAGATACGCCTTCCAGAATTTTCGGATTTAAAACGAAAAAAAAAAAAAAAAAAATGGGGTGCAACACGAGGACTTCCCGGGAGGTCACCCATCCTAGTACTACTCTCGCCCAAGCACGCTTAACTGCGGAGTTCTGATGGGATCCGGTGCATTAGTGCTGGTATGATCGCACCCGTTTGTATATAACGCGCAATCGCATATATCCTTTCCCAAAAGGATCTTGGATGTTCATTCGGTGTGGGCCCCACTTGATGCTTAGGCCTGGTCCGGACTGTTGGGTAGGCTTTCTAAGAGAGGAATGATGGATGCATCCTAAGAACACGTAGCATACCGCTTTGTATTCTTTGATTCGGAGTCCGTAGTAGAAAATGGCCCGGAAAAGCGTCTAAACGTCGTTATTTTGGGCACAAACGATGTTTAGACACCTAAAGCACTCTTGGGGCTTCGCGAGAAGGGGCTGTGGGCGGTGTACGTCCACACGGTCTTACAGATACGCCTTCCAGAATTTTCGGATTTAAAACGAAAAAAAAAAAAAAAAAATGGGGTGCAACACGAGGACTTCCCGGGAGGTCACCCATCCTAGTACTACTCTCGCCCAAGCACGCTTAACTGCGGAGTTCTGATGGGATCCGGTGCATTAGTGCTGGTATGATCGCACCCGTTTGTATATAACGCGCAATCGCATATATCCTTTCCCAAAAGGATCTTGGACGCTCATTCGGCGTGGGCCCCACTTGATGCTTAGGCCCGGTCTGGACTGTTGGGTAGGCTTTCTAAGAGAGGAATGATGGATGCATCCTAAGAACACGTAGCATACCGCTTTGTATTCTTTGATTCGGAGTCCGTTGTAGAAAATGGCCCGGAAAAGCATCTAAACGTCGTTATTTTGGGCACAAACGATGTTTAGACACCTAAAGCACTCTTGGGGCTTCGCGAGAAGGGGCTGTGGGCGGTGTACGTCCACACGGTCTTACAGATACGCCTTCCAGAATTTTCGGATTTAAAACGAAAAAAAAAAAAAAAAATGGGGTGCAACACGAGGACTTCCCGGGAGGTCACCCATCCTAGTACTACTCTCGCCCAAGCACGCTTAACTGCGGAGTTCTGATGGGATCCGGTGCATTAGTGCTGGTATGATCGCACCCGTTTGTATATAACGCGCAATCGCATATATCCTTTCCCAAAAGGATCTTGGACGCTCATTCGGCCTGGGCCCCACTTGATGCTTAGGCCCGGTTCGGACTGTTGGGTAGGCTTTCTAAGAGAGGAATGATGGATGCATCCTAAGAACACGTAGCATACCGCTTTGTATTCTTTGATTCGGAGTCCGTAGTAGAAAATGGCCCGGAAAAGCGTCTAAACGTCGTTATTTTGGGCACAAACGATGTTTAGACACCTAAAGCACTCTTGGGGCTTCGCGAGAAGGGGCTGTGGGCGGTGTACGTCCACACGGTCTTACAGATACGCCTTCCAGAATTTTCGGATTTAAAACGAAAAAAAAAAAAAAAAATGGGGTGCAACACGAGGACTTCCCGGGAGGTCACCCATCCTAGTACTACTCTCGCCCAAGCACGCTTAACTGCGGAGTTCTGATGGGATCCGGTGCATTAGTGCTGGTATGATCGCACCCGTTTGTATATAACGCGCAATCGCATATATCCTTTCCCAAAAGGATCTTGGACGCTCATTCGGCCTGGGCCCCACTTGATGCTTAGGCCCGGTCCGGACTGTTGGGTAGGCTTTCTAAGAGAGGAATGATGGATGCATCCTAAGAACACGTAGCATACCGCTTTGTATTCTTTGATTCGGAGTCCGTAGTAGAAAATGGCCCGGAAAAGCGTCTAAACGTCGTTATTTTGGGCACAAACGATGTTTAGACACCTAAAGCACTCTTGGGGCTTCGCGAGAAGGGGCTGTGGGCGGTGTACGTCCACACGGTCTTACAGATACGCCTTCCAGAATTTTCGGATTTAAAACGAAAAAAAAAAAAAAAAAAATGGGGTGCAACACGAGGACTTCCCGGGAGGTCACCCATCCTAGTACTACTCTCGCCCAAGCACGCTTAACTGCGGAGTTCTGATGGGATCCGGTGCATTAGTGCTGGTATGATCGCACCCGTTTGTATATAACGCGCAATCGCATATATCCTTTCCCAAAAGGATCTTGGACGCTCATTCGGCGTGGGCCCCACTTGATGCTTAGGCCCGGTCTGGACTGTTGGGTAGGCTTTCTAAGAGAGGAATGATGGATGCATCCTAAGAACACGTAGCATACCGCTTTGTATTCTTTGATTCGGAGTCCGTTGTAGAAAATGGCCCGGAAAAGCGTCTAAACGTCGTTATTTTGGGCACAAACGATGTTTAGACACCTAAAGCACTCTTGGGGCTTCGCGAGAAGGGGCTGTGGGCGGTGTACGTCCACACGGTCTTACAGATACACCTTCCAGAATTTTCGGATTTAAAACGAAAAAAAAAAAAAAAAATGGGGTGCAACACGAGGACTTCCCGGGAGGTCACCCATCCTAGTACTACTCTCGCCCAAGCACGCTTAACTGCGGAGTTCTGATGGGATCCGGTGCATTAGTGCTGGTATGATCGCACCCGTTTGTATATAACGCGCAATCGCATATATCCTTTCCCAAAAGGATCTTGGACGCTCATTCGGCGTGGGCCCCGCTTGATGCTTAGGCCCGGTCCGGACTGTTGGGTAGGCTTTCTAAGAGAGGAATGATGGATGCATCCTAAGAACACGTAGCATACCGCTTTGTATTCTTTGATTCGGAGTCCGTTGTAGAAAATGGCCCGGAAAAGCATCTAAACGTCGTTATTTTGGGCACAAACGATGTTTAGACACCTAAAGCACTCTTGGGGCTTCGCGAGAAGGGGCTGTGGGCGGTGTACGTCCACACGGTCTTACAGATACACCTTCCAGAATTTTCGGATTTAAAACGAAAAAAAAAAAAAAAAATGGGGTGCAACACGAGGACTTCCCGGGAGGTCACCCATCCTAGTACTACTCTCGCCCAAGCACGCTTAACTGCGGAGTTCTGATGGGATCCGGTGCATTAGTGCTGGTATGATCGCACCCGTTTGTATATAACGCGCAATCGCATATATCCTTTCCCAAAAGGATCTTGGACGCTCATTCGGCGTGGGCCCCGCTTGATGCTTAGGCCCGGTCCGGACTGTTGGGTAGGCTTTCTAAGAGAGGAATGATGGATGCATCCTAAGAACACGTAGCATACCGCTTTGTATTCTTTGATTCGGAGTCCGTTGTAGAAAATGGCCCGGAAAAGCATCTAAACGTCGTTATTTTGGGCACAAACGATGTTTAGACACCTAAAGCACTCTTGGGGCTTCGCGAGAAGGGGCTGTGGGCGGTGTACGTCCACACGGTCTTACAGATACGCCTTCCAGAATTTTCGGATTTAAAACGAAAAAAAAAAAAAATGGGGTGCAACACGAGGACTTCCCGGGAGGTCACCCATCCTAGTACTACTCTCGCCCAAGCACGCTTAACTGCGGAGTTCTGATGGGATCCGGTGCATTAGTGCTGGTATGATCGCACCCGTTTGTATATAACGCGCAATCGCATATATCCTTTCCCAAAAGGATCTTGGACGCTCATTCGGCGTGGGCCCCGCTTGATGCTTAGGCCCGGTCCGGACTGTTGGGTAGGCTTTCTAAGAGAGGAATGATGGATGCATCCTAAGAACACGTAGCATACCGCTTTGTATTCTTTGATTCGGAGTCCGTAGTAGAAAATGGCCCGGAAAAGCGTCTAAACGTCGTTATTTTGGGCACAAACGATGTTTAGACACCTAAAGCACTCTTGGGGCTTCGCGAGAAGGGGCTGTGGGCGGTGTACGTCCACACGGTCTTACAGATACGCCTTCCAGAATTTTCGGATTTAAAACGAAAAAAAAAAAAAATGGGGTGCAACACGAGGACTTCCCGGGAGGTCACCCATCCTAGTACTACTCTCGCCCAAGCACGCTTAACTGCGGAGTTCTGATGGGATCCGGTGCATTAGTGCTGGTATGATCGCACCCGTTTGTATATAACGCGCAATCGCATATATCCTTTCCCAAAAGGATCTTGGACGCTCATTCGGCGTGGGCCCCGCTTGATGCTTAGGCCCGGTTCGGACTGTTGGGTAGGCTTTCTAAGAGAGGAATGATGGATGCATCCTAAGAACACGTAGCATACCGCTTTGTATTCTTTGATTCGGAGTCCGTAGTAGAAAATGGCCCGGAAAAGCGTCTAAACGTCGTTATTTTGGGCACAAACGATGTTTAGACACCTAAAGCACTCTTGGGGCTTCGCGAGAAGGGGCTGTGGGCGGTGTACGTCCACACGGTCTTACAGATACGCCTTCCAGAATTTTCGGATTTAAAACGAAAAAAAAAAAAAAAAAAGGGGTGCAACACGAGGACTTCCCGGGAGGTCACCCATCCTAGTACTACTCTCGCCCAAGCACGCTTAACTGCGGAGTTCTGATGGGATCCGGTGAATTAGTGCTGGTATGATCGCACCCGTTTGTATATAACGCGCAATCGCATATATCCTTTCCCAAAAGGATCTTGGACGCTCATTCGGCGTGGGCCCCACTTGATGCTTAGGCCCGGTCCGGACTGTTGGGTAGGCTTTCTAAGAGAGGAATGATGGATGCATCCTAAGAACACGTAGCATACCGCTTTGTATTCTTTGATTCGGAGTCCGTAGTAGAAAATGGCCCGGAAAAGCGTCTAAACGTCGTTATTTTGGGCACAAACGATGTTTAGACACCTAAAGCACTCTTGGGGCTTCGCGAGAAGGGGCTGTGGGCGGTGTACGTCCACACGGTCTTACAGATACGCCTTCCAGAATTTTCGGATTTAAAACGAAAAAAAAAAAAAAAAAATGGGGTGCAACACGAGGACTTCCCGGGAGGTCACCCATCCTAGTACTACTCTCGCCCAAGCACGCTTAACTGCGGAGTTCTGATGGGATCCGGTGCATTAGTGCTGGTATGATCGCACCCGTTTGTATATAACGCGCAATCGCATATATCCTTTCCCAAAAGGATCTTGGACGCTCATTCGGCGTGGGCCCCACTTGATGCTTAGGCCCGGTCCGGACTGTTGGGTAGGCTTTCTAAGAGAGGAATGATGGATGCATCCTAAGAACACGTAGCATACCGCTTTGTATTCTTTGATTCGGAGTCCGTTGTAGAAAATGGCCCGGAAAAGCGTCTAAACGTCGTTATTTTGGGCACAAACGATGTTTAGACACCTAAAGCACTCTTGGGGCTTCGCGAGAAGGGGCTGTGGGCGGTGTACGTCCACACGGTCTTACAGATACGCCTTCCAGAATTTTCGGATTTAAAACGAAAAAAAAAAAAAAAAAATGGGGTGCAACACGAGGACTTCCCGGGAGGTCACCCATCCTAGTACTACTCTCGCCCAAGCACGCTTAACTGCGGAGTTCTGATGGGATCCGGTGCATTAGTGCTGGTATGATCGCACCCGTTTGTATATAACGCGCAATCGCATATATCCTTTCCCAAAAGGATCTTGGACGCTCATTCGGCGTGGGCCCCACTTGATGCTTAGGCCCGGTCCGGACTGTTGGGTAGGCTTTCTAAGAGAGGAATGATGGATGCATCCTAAGAACACGTAGCATACCGCTTTGTATTCTTTGATTCGGAGTCCGTTGTAGAAAATGGCCCGGAAAAGCGTCTAAACGTCGTTATTTTGGGCACAAACGATGTTTAGACACCTAAAGCACTCTTGGGGCTTCGCGAGAAGGGGCTGTGGGCGGTGTACGTCCACACGGTCTTACAGATACACCTTCCAGAATTTTCGGATTTAAAACGAAAAAAAAAAAAAAAAATGGGGTGCAACACGAGGACTTCCCGGGAGGTCACCCATCCTAGTACTACTCTCGCCGAAGCACGCTTAACTGCGGAGTTCTGATGGGATCCGGTGCATTAGTGCTGGTATGATCGCACCCGTTTGTATATAACGCGCAATCGCATATATCCTTTCCCAAAAGGATCTTGGACGCTCATTCGGCGTGGGCCCCACTTGATGCTTAGGCCCGGTCCGGACTGTTGGGTAGGCTTTCTAAGAGAGGAATGATGGATGCATCCTAAGAACACGTAGCATACCGCTTTGTATTCTTTGATTCGGAGTCCGTAGTAGAAAATGGCCCGGAAAAGCGTCTAAACGTCGTTATTTTGGGCACAAACGATGTTTAGACACCTAAAGCACTCTTGGGGCTTCGCGAGAAGGGGCTGTGGGCGGTGTACGTCCACACGGTCTTACAGATACGCCTTCCAGAATTTTCGGATTTAAAACGAAAAAAAAAAAAAAAAATGGGGTGCAACACGAGGACTTCCCGGGAGGTCACCCATCCTAGTACTACTCTCGCCCAAGCACGCTTAACTGCGGAGTTCTGATGGGATCCGGTGCATTAGTGCTGGTATGATCGCACCCGTTTGTATATAACGCGCAATCGCATATATCCTTTCCCAAAAGGATCTTGGACGCTCATTCGGCGTGGGCCCCACTTGATGCTTAGGCCCGGTCCGGACTGTTGGGTAGGCTTTCTAAGAGAGGAATGATGGATGCATCCTAAGAACACGTAGCATACCGCTTTGTATTCTTTGATTCGGAGTCCGTAGTAGAAAATGGCCCGGAAAAGCGTCTAAACGTCGTTATTTTGGGCACAAACGATGTTTAGACACCTAAAGCACTCTTGGGGCTTCGCGAGAAGGGGCTGTGGGCGGTGTACGTCCACACGGTCTTACAGATACGCCTTCCAGAATTTTCGGATTTAAAACGAAAAAAAAAAAAAAAAAATGGGGTGCAACACGAGGACTTCCCGGGAGGTCACCCATCCTAGTACTACTCTCGCCCAAGCACGCTTAACTGCGGAGTTCTGATGGGATCCGGTGCATTAGTGCTGGTATGATCGCACCCGTTTGTATATAACGCGCAATCGCATATATCCTTTCCCAAAAGGATCTTGGACGCTCATTCGGCGTGGGCCCCACTTGATGCTTAGGCCCGGTCTGGACTGTTGTGTAGGCTTTCTAAGAGAGGAATGATGGATGCATCCTAAGAACACGTAGCATACCGCTTTGTATTCTTTGATTCGGAGTCCGTTGTAGAAAATGGCCCGGAAAAGCGTCTAAACGTCGTTATTTTGGGCACAAACGATGTTTAGACACCTAAAGCACTCTTGGGGCTTCGCGAGAAGGGGCTGTGGGCGGTGTACGTCCACACGGTCTTACAGATACACCTTCCAGAATTTTCGGATTTAAAACGAAAAAAAAAAAAAAAAATGGGGTGCAACACGAGGACTTCCCGGGAGGTCACCCATCCTAGTACTACTCTCGCCCAAGCACGCTTAACTGCGGAGTTCTGATGGGATCCGGTGCATTAGTGCTGGTATGATCGCACCCGTTTGTATATAACGCGCAATCGCATATATCCTTTCCCAAAAGGATCTTGGACGCTCATTCGGCGTGGGCCCCGCTTGATGCTTAGGCCCGGTCTGGACTGTTGGGTAGGCTTTCTAAGAGAGGAATGATGGATGCATCCTAAGAACACGTAGCATACCGCTTTGTATTCTTTGATTCGGAGTCCGTTGTAGAAAATGGCCCGGAAAAGCATCTAAACGTCGTTATTTTGGGCACAAACGATGTTTAGACACCTAAAGCACTCTTGGGGCTTCGCGAGAAGGGGCTGTGGGCGGTGTACGTCCACACGGTCTTACAGATACGCCTTCCAGAATTTTCGGATTTAAAACGAAAAAAAAAAAAAAAAATGGGGTGCAACACGAGGACTTCCCGGGAGGTCACCCATCCTAGTACTACTCTCGCCCAAGCACGCTTAACTGCGGAGTTCTGATGGGATCCGGTGCATTAGTGCTGGTATGATCGCACCCGTTTGTATATAACGCGCAATCGCATATATCCTTTCCCAAAAGGATCTTGGACGCTCATTCGGCGTGGGCCCCGCTTGATGCTTAGGCCCGGTCTGGACTGTTGGGTAGGCTTTCTAAGAGAGGAATGATGGATGCATCCTAAGAACACGTAGCATACCGCTTTGTATTCTTTGATTCGGAGTCCGTTGTAGAAAATGGCCCGGAAAAGCATCTAAACGTCGTTATTTTGGGCACAAACGATGTTTAGACACCTAAAGCACTCTTGGGGCTTCGCGAGAAGGGGCTGTGGGCGGTGTACGTCCACACGGTCTTACAGATACGCCTTCCAGAATTTTCGGATTTAAAACGAAAAAAAAAAAAAAAAAATGGGGTGCAACACGAGGACTTCCCGGGAGGTCACCCATCCTAGTACTACTCTCGCCCAAGCACGCTTAACTGCGGAGTTCTGATGGGATCCGGTGCATTAGTGCTGGTATGATCGCACCCGTTTGTATATAACGCGCAATCGCATATATCCTTTCCCAAAAGGATCTTGGACGCTCATTCGGCGTGGGCCCCGCTTGATGCTTAGGCCCGGTCTGGACTGTTGGGTAGGCTTTCTAAGAGAGGAATGATGGATGCATCCTAAGAACACGTAGCATACCGCTTTGTATTCTTTGATTCGGAGTCCGTTGTAGAAAATGGCCCGGAAAAGCATCTAAACGTCGTTATTTTGGGCACAAACGATGTTTAGACACCTAAAGCACTCTTGGGGCTTCGCGAGAAGGGGCTGTGGGCGGTGTACGTCCACACGGTCTTACAGATACGCCTTCCAGAATTTTCGGATTTAAAACGAAAAAAAAAAAAAAAAAATGGGGTGCAACACGAGGACTTCCCGGGAGGTCACCCATCCTAGTACTACTCTCGCCCAAGCACGCTTAACTGCGGAGTTCTGATGGGATCCGGTGCATTAGTGCTGGTATGATCGCACCCGTTTGTATATAACGCGCAATCGCATATATCCTTTCCCAAAAGGATCTTGGACGCTCATTCGGCGTGGGCCCCGCTTGATGCTTAGGCCCGGTCCGGACTGTTGGGTAGGCTTTCTAAGAGAGGAATGATGGATGCATCCTAAGAACACGTAGCATACCGCTTTGTATTCTTTGATTCGGAGTCCGTTGTAGAAAATGGCCCGGAAAAGCGTCTAAACGTCGTTATTTTGGGCACAAACGATGTTTAGACACCTAAAGCACTCTTGGGGCTTCGCGAGAAGGGGCTGTGGGCGGTGTACGTCCACACGGTCTTACAGATACGCCTTCCAGAATTTTCGGATTTAAAACGAAAAAAAAAAAAAATGGGGTGCAACACGAGGACTTCCCGGGAGGTCACCCATCCTAGTACTACTCTCGCCCAAGCACGCTTAACTGCGGAGTTCTGATGGGATCCGGTGCATTAGTGCTGGTATGATCGCACCCGTTTGTATATAACGCGCAATCGCATATATCCTTTCCCAAAAGGATCTTGGACGCTCATTCGGCGTGGGCCCCGCTTGATGCTTAGGCCCGGTCCGGACTGTTGGGTAGGCTTTCTAAGAGAGGAATGATGGATGCATCCTAAGAACACGTAGCATACCGCTTTGTATTCTTTGATTCGGAGTCCGTTGTAGAAAATGGCCCGGAAAAGCATCTAAACGTCGTTATTTTGGGCACAAACGATGTTTAGACACCTAAAGCACTCTTGGGGCTTCGCGAGAAGGGGCTGTGGGCGGTGTACGTCCACACGGTCTTACAGATACGCCTTCCAGAATTTTCGGATTTAAAACGAAAAAAAAAAAAAAAAAATGGGGTGCAACACGAGGACTTCCCGGGAGGTCACCCATCCTAGTACTACTCTCGCCCAAGCACGCTTAACTGCGGAGTTCTGATGGGATCCGGTGCATTAGTGCTGGTATGATCGCACCCGTTTGTATATAACGCGCAATCGCATATATCCTTTCCCAAAAGGATCTTGGACGCTCATTCGGCGTGGGCCCCACTTGATGCTTAGGCCCGGTCTGGACTGTTGGGTAGGCTTTCTAAGAGAGGAATGATGGATGCATCCTAAGAACACGTAGCATACCGCTTTGTATTCTTTGATTCGGAGTCCGTTGTAGAAAATGGCCCGGAAAAGCGTCTAAACGTCGTTATTTTGGGCACAAACGATGTTTAGACACCTAAAGCACTCTTGGGGCTTCGCGAGAAGGGGCTGTGGGCGGTGTACGTCCACACGGTCTTACAGATACGCCTTCCAGAATTTTCGGATTTAAAACGAAAAAAAAAAAAAATGGGGTGCAACACGAGGACTTCCCGGGAGGTCACCCATCCTAGTACTACTCTCGCCCAAGCACGCTTAACTGCGGAGTTCTGATGGGATCCGGTGCATTAGTGCTGGTATGATCGCACCCGTTTGTATATAACGCGCAATCGCATATATCCTTTCCCAAAAGGATCTTGGACGCTCATTCGGCGTGGGCCCCGCTTGATGCTTAGGCCCGGTCCGGACTGTTGGGTAGGCTTTCTAAGAGAGGAATGATGGATGCATCCTAAGAACACGTAGCATACCGCTTTGTATTCTTTGATTCGGAGTCCGTTGTAGAAAATGGCCCGGAAAAGCGTCTAAACGTCGTTATTTTGGGCACAAACGATGTTTAGACACCTAAAGCACTCTTGGGGCTTCGCGAGAAGGGGCTGTGGGCGGTGTACGTCCACACGGTCTTACAGATACGCCTTCCAGAATTTTCGGATTTAAAACGAAAAAAAAAAAAAAAAAAGGGGTGCAACACGAGGACTTCCCGGGAGGTCACCCATCCTAGTACTACTCTCGCCCAAGCACGCTTAACTGCGGAGTTCTGATGGGATCCGGTGAATTAGTGCTGGTATGATCGCACCCGTTTGTATATAACGCGCAATCGCATATATCCTTTCCCAAAAGGATCTTGGACGCTCATTCGGCGTGGGCCCCACTTGATGCTTAGGCCCGGTCCGGACTGTTGGGTAGGCTTTCTAAGAGAGGAATGATGGATGCATCCTAAGAACACGTAGCATACCGCTTTGTATTCTTTGATTCGGAGTCCGTAGTAGAAAATGGCCCGGAAAAGCGTCTAAACGTCGTTATTTTGGGCACAAACGATGTTTAGACACCTAAAGCACTCTTGGGGCTTCGCGAGAAGGGGCTGTGGGCGGTGTACGTCCACACGGTCTTACAGATACGCCTTCCAGAATTTTCGGATTTAAAACGAAAAAAAAAAAAAAAAAATGGGGTGCAACACGAGGACTTCCCGGGAGGTCACCCATCCTAGTACTACTCTCGCCCAAGCACGCTTAACTGCGGAGTTCTGATGGGATCCGGTGCATTAGTGCTGGTATGATCGCACCCGTTTGTATATAACGCGCAATCGCATATATCCTTTCCCAAAAGGATCTTGGACGCTCATTCGGCGTGGGCCCCGCTTGATGCTTAGGCCCGGTCCGGACTGTTGGGTAGGCTTTCTAAGAGAGGAATGATGGATGCATCCTAAGAACACGTAGCATACCGCTTTGTATTCTTTGATTCGGAGTCCGTTGTAGAAAATGGCCCGGAAAAGCATCTAAACGTCGTTATTTTGGGCACAAACGATGTTTAGACACCTAAAGCACTCTTGGGGCTTCGCGAGAAGGGGCTGTGGGCGGTGTACGTCCACACGGTCTTACAGATACGCCTTCCAGAATTTTCGGATTTAAAACGAAAAAAAAAAAAAATGGGGTGCAACACGAGGACTTCCCGGGAGGTCACCCATCCTAGTACTACTCTCGCCCAAGCACGCTTAACTGCGGAGTTCTGATGGGATCCGGTGCATTAGTGCTGGTATGATCGCACCCGTTTGTATATAACGCGCAATCGCATATATCCTTTCCCAAAAGGATCTTGGACGCTCATTCGGCGTGGGCCCCGCTTGATGCTTAGGCCCGGTCCGGACTGTTGGGTAGGCTTTCTAAGAGAGGAATGATGGATGCATCCTAAGAACACGTAGCATACCGCTTTGTATTCTTTGATTCGGAGTCCGTTGTAGAAAATGGCCCGGAAAAGCGTCTAAACGTCGTTATTTTGGGCACAAACGATGTTTAGACACCTAAAGCACTCTTGGGGCTTCGCGAGAAGGGGCTGTGGGCGGTGTACGTCCACACGGTCTTACAGATACGCCTTCCAGAATTTTCGGATTTAAAACGAAAAAAAAAAAAAAAAAAGGGGTGCAACACGAGGACTTCCCGGGAGGTCACCCATCCTAGTACTACTCTCGCCCAAGCACGCTTAACTGCGGAGTTCTGATGGGATCCGGTGAATTAGTGCTGGTATGATCGCACCCGTTTGTATATAACGCGCAATCGCATATATCCTTTCCCAAAAGGATCTTGGACGCTCATTCGGCGTGGGCCCCACTTGATGCTTAGGCCCGGTCCGGACTGTTGGGTAGGCTTTCTAAGAGAGGAATGATGGATGCATCCTAAGAACACGTAGCATACCGCTTTGTATTCTTTGATTCGGAGTCCGTAGTAGAAAATGGCCCGGAAAAGCGTCTAAACGTCGTTATTTTGGGCACAAACGATGTTTAGACACCTAAAGCACTCTTGGGGCTTCGCGAGAAGGGGCTGTGGGCGGTGTACGTCCACACGGTCTTACAGATACGCCTTCCAGAATTTTCGGATTTAAAACGAAAAAAAAAAAAAAAAAAAAGGGGTGCAACACGAGGACTTCCCGGGAGGTCACCCATCCTAGTACTACTCTCGCCCAAGCACGCTTAACTGCGGAGTTCTGATGGGATCCGGTGCATTAGTGCTGGTATGATCGCACCCGTTTGTATATAACGCGCAATCGCATATATCCTTTCCCAAAAGGATCTTGGACGCTCATTCGGCGTGGGCCCCGCTTGATGCTTAGGCCCGGTCCGGACTGTTGGGTAGGCTTTCTAAGAGAGGAATGATGGATGCATCCTAAGAACACGTAGCATACCGCTTTGTATTCTTTGATTCGGAGTCCGTTGTAGAAAATGGCCCGGAAAAGCATCTAAACGTCGTTATTTTGGGCACAAACGATGTTTAGACACCTAAAGCACTCTTGGGGCTTCGCGAGAAGGGGCTGTGGGCGGTGTACGTCCACACGGTCTTACAGATACGCCTTCCAGAATTTTCGGATTTAAAACGAAAAAAAAAAAAAAAAAAATGGGGTGCAACACGAGGACTTCCCGGGAGGTCACCCATCCTAGTACTACTCTCGCCCAAGCACGCTTAACTGCGGAGTTCTGATGGGATCCGGTGCATTAGTGCTGGTATGATCGCACCCGTTTGTATATAACGCGCAATCGCATATATCCTTTCCCAAAAGGATCTTGGATGTTCATTCGGTGTGGGCCCCGCTTGATGCTTAGGCCTGGTCCGGACTGTTGGGTAGGCTTTCTAAGAGAGGAATGATGGATGCATCCTAAGAACACGTAGCATACCGCTTTGTATTCTTTGATTCGGAGTCCGTAGTAGAAAATGGCCCGGAAAAGCGTCTAAACGTCGTTATTTTGGGCACAAACGATGTTTAGACACCTAAAGCACTCTTGGGGCTTCGCGAGAAGGGGCTGTGGGCGGTGTACGTCCACACGGTCTTACAGATACGCCTTCCAGAATTTTCGGATTTAAAACGAAAAAAAAAAAAAAAAAGGGGTGCAACACGAGGACTTCCCGGGAGGTCACCCATCCTAGTACTACTCTCGCCCAAGCACGCTTAACTGCGGAGTTCTGATGGGATCCGGTGAATTAGTGCTGGTATGATCGCACCCGTTTGTATATAACGCGCAATCGCATATATCCTTTCCCAAAAGGATCTTGGACGCTCATTCGGCGTGGGCCCCACTTGATGCTTAGGCCCGGTCCGGACTGTTGGGTAGGCTTTCTAAGAGAGGAATGATGGATGCATCCTAAGAACACGTAGCATACCGCTTTGTATTCTTTGATTCGGAGTCCGTAGTAGAAAATGGCCCGGAAAAGCGTCTAAACGTCGTTATTTTGGGCACAAACGATGTTTAGACACCTAAAGCACTCTTGGGGCTTCGCGAGAAGGGGCTGTGGGCGGTGTACGTCCACACGGTCTTACAGATACGCCTTCCAGAATTTTCGGATTTAAAACGAAAAAAAAAAAAAAAAAATGGGGTGCAACACGAGGACTTCCCGGGAGGTCACCCATCCTAGTACTACTCTCGCCCAAGCACGCTTAACTGCGGAGTTCTGATGGGATCCGGTGCATTAGTGCTGGTATGATCGCACCCGTTTGTATATAACGCGCAACCGCATATATCCTTTCCCAAAAGGATCTTGGACGCTCATTCGGCGTGGGCCCCGCTTGATGCTTAGGCCCGGTCCGGACTGTTGGGTAGGCTTTCTAAGAGAGGAATGATGGATGCATCCTAAGAACACGTAGCATACCGCTTTGTATTCTTTGATTCGGAGTCCGTAGTAGAAAATGGCCCGGAAAAGCGTCTAAACGTCGTTATTTTGGGCACAAACGATGTTTAGACACCTAAAGCACTCTTGGGGCTTCGCGAGAAGGGGCTGTGGGCGGTGTACGTCCACACGGTCTTACAGATACGCCTTCCAGAATTTTCGGATTTAAAACGAAAAAAAAAAAAAAAAAATGGGGTGCAACACGAGGACTTCCCGGGAGGTCACCCATCCTAGTACTACTCTCGCCCAAGCACGCTTAACTGCGGAGTTCTGATGGGATCCGGTGCATTAGTGCTGGTATGATCGCACCCGTTTGTATATAACGCGCAATCGCATATATCCTTTCCCAAAAGGATCTTGGATGTTCATTCGGTGTGGGCCCCGCTTGATGCTTAGGCCTGGTCCGGACTGTTGGGTAGGCTTTCTAAGAGAGGAATGATGGATGCATCCTAAGAACACGTAGCATACCGCTTTGTATTCTTTGATTCGGAGTCCGTAGTAGAAAATGGCCCGGAAAAGCGTCTAAACGTCGTTATTTTGGGCACAAACGATGTTTAGACACCTAAAGCACTCTTGGGGCTTCGCGAGAAGGGGCTGTGGGCGGTGTACGTCCACACGGTCTTACAGATACGCCTTCCAGAATTTTCGGATTTAAAACGAAAAAAAAAAAAAAAAAATGGGGTGCAACACGAGGACTTCCCGGGAGGTCACCCATCCTAGTACTACTCTCGCCCAAGCACGCTTAACTGCGGAGTTCTGATGGGATCCGGTGCATTAGTGCTGGTATGATCGCACCCGTTTGTATATAACGCGCAACCGCATATATCCTTTCCCAAAAGGATCTTGGACGCTCATTCGGCGTGGGCCCCGCTTGATGCTTAGGCCCGGTCCGGACTGTTGGGTAGGCTTTCTAAGAGAGGAATGATGGATGCATCCTAAGAACACGTAGCATACCGCTTTGTATTCTTTGATTCGGAGTCCGTAGTAGAAAATGGCCCGGAAAAGCGTCTAAACGTCGTTATTTTGGGCACAAACGATGTTTAGACACCTAAAGCACTCTTGGGGCTTCGCGAGAAGGGGCTGTGGGCGGTGTACGTCCACACGGTCTTACAGATACGCCTTCCAGAATTTTCGGATTTAAAACGAAAAAAAAAAAAAAAAAAATGGGGTGCAACACGAGGACTTCCCGGGAGGTCACCCATCCTAGTACTACTCTCGCCCAAGCACGCTTAACTGCGGAGTTCTGATGGGATCCGGTGCATTAGTGCTGGTATGATCGCACCCGTTTGTATATAACGCGCAATCGCATATATCCTTTCCCAAAAGGATCTTGGATGTTCATTCGGTGTGGGCCCCGCTTGATGCTTAGGCCTGGTCCGGACTGTTGGGTAGGCTTTCTAAGAGAGGAATGATGGATGCATCCTAAGAACACGTAGCATACCGCTTTGTATTCTTTGATTCGGAGTCCGTAGTAGAAAATGGCCCGGAAAAGCGTCTAAACGTCGTTATTTTGGGCACAAACGATGTTTAGACACCTAAAGCACTCTTGGGGCTTCGCGAGAAGGGGCTGTGGGCGGTGTACGTCCACACGGTCTTACAGATACGCCTTCCAGAATTTTCGGATTTAAAACGAAAAAAAAAAAAAAAAAAGGGGTGCAACACGAGGACTTCCCGGGAGGTCACCCATCCTAGTACTACTCTCGCCCAAGCACGCTTAACTGCGGAGTTCTGATGGGATCCGGTGAATTAGTGCTGGTATGATCGCACCCGTTTGTATATAACGCGCAATCGCATATATCCTTTCCCAAAAGGATCTTGGACGCTCATTCGGCGTGGGCCCCACTTGATGCTTAGGCCCGGTCCGGACTGTTGGGTAGGCTTTCTAAGAGAGGAATGATGGATGCATCCTAAGAACACGTAGCATACCGCTTTGTATTCTTTGATTCGGAGTCCGTAGTAGAAAATGGCCCGGAAAAGCGTCTAAACGTCGTTATTTTGGGCACAAACGATGTTTAGACACCTAAAGCACTCTTGGGGCTTCGCGAGAAGGGGCTGTGGGCGGTGTACGTCCACACGGTCTTACAGATACGCCTTCCAGAATTTTCGGATTTAAAACGAAAAAAAAAAAAAAAAAATGGGGTGCAACACGAGGACTTCCCGGGAGGTCACCCATCCTAGTACTACTCTCGCCCAAGCACGCTTAACTGCGGAGTTCTGATGGGATCCGGTGCATTAGTGCTGGTATGATCGCACCCGTTTGTATATAACGCGCAACCGCATATATCCTTTCCCAAAAGGATCTTGGACGCTCATTCGGCGTGGGCCCCGCTTGATGCTTAGGCCCGGTCCGGACTGTTGGGTAGGCTTTCTAAGAGAGGAATGATGGATGCATCCTAAGAACACGTAGCATACCGCTTTGTATTCTTTGATTCGGAGTCCGTAGTAGAAAATGGCCCGGAAAAGCGTCTAAACGTCGTTATTTTGGGCACAAACGATGTTTAGACACCTAAAGCACTCTTGGGGCTTCGCGAGAAGGGGCTGTGGGCGGTGTACGTCCACACGGTCTTACAGATACGCCTTCCAGAATTTTCGGATTTAAAACGAAAAAAAAAAAAAAAAAAATGGGGTGCAACACGAGGACTTCCCGGGAGGTCACCCATCCTAGTACTACTCTCGCCCAAGCACGCTTAACTGCGGAGTTCTGATGGGATCCGGTGCATTAGTGCTGGTATGATCGCACCCGTTTGTATATAACGCGCAATCGCATATATCCTTTCCCAAAAGGATCTTGGATGTTCATTCGGTGTGGGCCCCACTTGATGCTTAGGCCTGGTCCGGACTGTTGGGTAGGCTTTCTAAGAGAGGAATGATGGATGCATCCTAAGAACACGTAGCATACCGCTTTGTATTCTTTGATTCGGAGTCTGTAGTAGAAAATGGCCCGGAAAAGCGTCTAAACGTCGTTATTTTGGGCACAAACGATGTTTAGACACCTAAAGCACTCTTGGGGCTTCGCGAGAAGGGGCTGTGGGCGGTGTACGTCCACACGGTCTTACAGATACGCCTTCCAGAATTTTCGGATTTAAAACGAAAAAAAAAAAAAAAAAAGGGGTGCAACACGAGGACTTCCCGGGAGGTCACCCATCCTAGTACTACTCTCGCCCAAGCACGCTTAACTGCGGAGTTCTGATGGGATCCGGTGAATTAGTGCTGGTATGATCGCACCCGTTTGTATATAACGCGCAATCGCATATATCCTTTCCCAAAAGGATCTTGGACGCTCATTCGGCGTGGGCCCCACTTGATGCTTAGGCCCGGTCCGGACTGTTGGGTAGGCTTTCTAAGAGAGGAATGATGGATGCATCCTAAGAACACGTAGCATACCGCTTTGTATTCTTTGATTCGGAGTCCGTAGTAGAAAATGGCCCGGAAAAGCGTCTAAACGTCGTTATTTTGGGCACAAACGATGTTTAGACACCTAAAGCACTCTTGGGGCTTCGCGAGAAGGGGCTGTGGGCGGTGTACGTCCACACGGTCTTACAGATACGCCTTCCAGAATTTTTGGATTTAAAACGAAAAAAAAAAAAAAAAAAATGGGGTGCAACACGAGGACTTCCCGGGAGGTCACCCATCCTAGTACTACTCTCGCCCAAGCACGCTTAACTGCGGAGTTCTGATGGGATCCGGTGCATTAGTGCTGGTATGATCGCACCCGTTTGTATATAACGCGCAATCGCATATATCCTTTCCCAAAAGGATCTTGGACGCTCATTCGGCGTGGGCCCCACTTGATGCTTAGGCCCGGTCCGGACTGTTGGGTAGGCTTTCTAAGAGAGGAATGATGGATGCATCCTAAGAACACGTAGCATACCGCTTTGTATTCTTTGATTCGGAGTCCGTAGTAGAAAATGGCCCGGAAAAGCGTCTAAACGTCGTTATTTTGGGCACAAACGATGTTTAGACACCTAAAGCACTCTTGGGGCTTCGCGAGAAGGGGCTGTGGGCGGTGTACGTCCACACGGTCTTACAGATACGCCTTCCAGAATTTTCGGATTTAAAACGAAAAAAAAAAAAAAAAAAATGGGGTGCAACACGAGGACTTCCCGGGAGGTCACCCATCCTAGTACTACTCTCGCCCAAGCACGCTTAACTGCGGAGTTCTGATGGGATCCGGTGCATTAGTGCTGGTATGATCGCACCCGTTTGTATATAACGCGCAATCGCATATATCCTTTCCCAAAAGGATCTTGGACGCTCATTCGGCGTGGGCCCCACTTGATGCTTAGGCCCGGTCCGGACTGTTGGGTAGGCTTTCTAAGAGAGGAATGATGGATGCATCCTAAGAACACGTAGCATACCGCTTTGTATTCTTTGATTCGGAGTCCGTAGTAGAAAATGGCCCGGAAAAGCGTCTAAACGTCGTTATTTTGGGCACAAACGATGTTTAGACACCTAAAGCACTCTTGGGGCTTCGCGAGAAGGGGCTGTGGGCGGTGTACGTCCACACGGTCTTACAGATACGCCTTCCAGAATTTTCGGATTTAAAACGAAAAAAAAAAAAAAAAAAATGGGGTGCAACACGAGGACTTCCCGGGAGGTCACCCATCCTAGTACTACTCTCGCCCAAGCACGCTTAACTGCGGAGTTCTGATGGGATCCGGTGCATTAGTGCTGGTATGATCGCACCCGTTTGTATATAACGCGCAATCGCATATATCCTTTCCCAAAAGGATCTTGGATGTTCATTCGGTGTGGGCCCCACTTGATGCTTAGGCCTGGTCCGGACTGTTGGGTAGGCTTTCTAAGAGAGGAATGATGGATGCATCCTAAGAACACGTAGCATACCGCTTTGTATTCTTTGATTCGGAGTCCGTAGTAGAAAATGGCCCGGAAAAGCGTCTAAACGTCGTTATTTTGGGCACAAACGATGTTTAGACACCTAAAGCACTCTTGGGGCTTCGCGAGAAGGGGCTGTGGGCGGTGTACGTCCACACGGTCTTACAGATACGCCTTCCAGAATTTTCGGATTTAAAACGAAAAAAAAAAAAAAAAAAAGGGGTGCAACACGAGGACTTCCCGGGAGGTCACCCATCCTAGTACTACTCTCGCCCAAGCACGCTTAACTGCGGAGTTCTGATGGGATCCGGTGAATTAGTGCTGGTATGATCGCACCCGTTTGTATATAACGCGCAATCGCATATATCCTTTCCCAAAAGGATCTTGGACGCTCATTCGGCGTGGGCCCCACTTGATGCTTAGGCCCGGTCCGGACTGTTGGGTAGGCTTTCTAAGAGAGGAATGATGGATGCATCCTAAGAACACGTAGCATACCGCTTTGTATTCTTTGATTCGGAGTCCGTAGTAGAAAATGGCCCGGAAAAGCGTCTAAACGTCGTTATTTTGGGCACAAACGATGTTTAGACACCTAAAGCACTCTTGGGGCTTCGCGAGAAGGGGCTGTGGGCGGTGTACGTCCACACGGTCTTACAGATACGCCTTCCAGAATTTTCGGATTTAAAACGAAAAAAAAAAAAAAAAAAATGGGGTGCAACACGAGGACTTCCCGGGAGGTCACCCATCCTAGTACTACTCTCGCCCAAGCACGATTAACTGCGGAGTTCTGATGGGATCCGGTGCATTAGTGCTGGTATGATCGCACCCGTTTGTATATAACGCGCAATCGCATATATCCTTTCCCAAAAGGATCTTGGATGTTCATTCGGTGTGGGCCCCACTTGATGCTTAGGCCTGGTCCGGACTGTTGGGTAGGCTTTCTAAGAGAGGAATGATGGATGCATCCTAAGAACACGTAGCATACCGCTTTGTATTCTTTGATTCGGAGTCCGTAGTAGAAAATGGCCCGGAAAAGCGTCTAAACGTCGTTATTTTGGGCACAAACGATGTTTAGACACCTAAAGCACTCTTGGGGCTTCGCGAGAAGGGGCTGTGGGCGGTGTACGTCCACACGGTCTTACAGATACGCCTTCCAGAATTTTCGGATTTAAAACGAAAAAAAAAAAAAAAAAAAGGGGTGCAACACGAGGACTTCCCGGGAGGTCACCCATCCTAGTACTACTCTCGCCCAAGCACGCTTAACTGCGGAGTTCTGATGGGATCCGGTGAATTAGTGCTGGTATGATCGCACCCGTTTGTATATAACGCGCAATCGCATATATCCTTTCCCAAAAGGATCTTGGACGCTCATTCGGCGTGGGCCCCACTTGATGCTTAGGCCCGGTCCGGACTGTTGGGTAGGCTTTCTAAGAGAGGAATGATGGATGCATCCTAAGAACACGTAGCATACCGCTTTGTATTCTTTGATTCGGAGTCCGTAGTAGAAAATGGCCCGGAAAAGCGTCTAAACGTCGTTATTTTGGGCACAAACGATGTTTAGACACCTAAAGCACTCTTGGGGCTTCGCGAGAAGGGGCTGTGGGCGGTGTACGTCCACACGGTCTTACAGATACGCCTTCCAGAATTTTCGGATTTAAAACGAAAAAAAAAAAAAAAAAATGGGGTGCAACACGAGGACTTCCCGGGAGGTCACCCATCCTAGTACTACTCTCGCCCAAGCACGCTTAACTGCGGAGTTCTGATGGGATCCGGTGCATTAGTGCTGGTATGATCGCACCCGTTTGTATATAACGCGCAACCGCATATATCCTTTCCCAAAAGGATCTTGGACGCTCATTCGGCGTGGGCCCCACTTGATGCTTAGGCCCGGTCCGGACTGTTGGGTAGGCTTTCTAAGAGAGGAATGATGGATGCATCCTAAGAACACGTAGCATACCGCTTTGTATTCTTTGATTCGGAGTCCGTAGTAGAAAATGGCCCGGAAAAGCGTCTAAACGTCGTTATTTTGGGCACAAACGATGTTTAGACACCTAAAGCACTCTTGGGGCTTCGCGAGAAGGGGCTGTGGGCGGTGTACGTCCACACGGTCTTACAGATACGCCTTCCAGAATTTTCGGATTTAAAACGAAAAAAAAAAAAAAAAAAATGGGGTGCAACACGAGGACTTCCCGGGAGGTCACCCATCCTAGTACTACTCTCGCCCAAGCACGCTTAACTGCGGAGTTCTGATGGGATCCGGTGCATTAGTGCTGGTATGATCGCACCCGTTTGTATATAACGCGCAATCGCATATATCCTTTCCCAAAAGGATCTTGGATGTTCATTCGGTGTGGGCCCCACTTGATGCTTAGGCCTGGTCCGGACTGTTGGGTAGGCTTTCTAAGAGAGGAATGATGGATGCATCCTAAGAACACGTAGCATACCGCTTTGTATTCTTTGATTCGGAGTCCGTAGTAGAAAATGGCCCGGAAAAGCGTCTAAACGTCGTTATTTTGGGCACAAACGATGTTTAGACACCTAAAGCACTCTTGGGGCTTCGCGAGAAGGGGCTGTGGGCGGTGTACGTCCACACGGTCTTACAGATACGCCTTCCAGAATTTTCGGATTTAAAACGAAAAAAAAAAAAAAAAAAGGGGTGCAACACGAGGACTTCCCGGGAGGTCACCCATCCTAGTACTACTCTCGCCCAAGCACGCTTAACTGCGGAGTTCTGATGGGATCCGGTGAATTAGTGCTGGTATGATCGCACCCGTTTGTATATAACGCGCAATCGCATATATCCTTTCCCAAAAGGATCTTGGACGCTCATTCGGCGTGGGCCCCACTTGATGCTTAGGCCCGGTCCGGACTGTTGGGTAGGCTTTCTAAGAGAGGAATGATGGATGCATCCTAAGAACACGTAGCATACCGCTTTGTATTCTTTGATTCGGAGTCCGTAGTAGAAAATGGCCCGGAAAAGCGTCTAAACGTCGTTATTTTGGGCACAAACGATGTTTAGACACCTAAAGCACTCTTGGGGCTTCGCGAGAAGGGGCTGTGGGCGGTGTACGTCCACACGGTCTTACAGATACGCCTTCCAGAATTTTCGGATTTAAAACGAAAAAAAAAAAAAAAAAAAATGGGGTGCAACACGAGGACTTCCCGGGAGGTCACCCATCCTAGTACTACTCTCGCCCAAGCACGCTTAACTGCGGAGTTCTGATGGGATCCGGTGCATTAGTGCTGGTATGATCGCACCCGTTTGTATATAACGCGCAATCGCATATATCCTTTCCCAAAAGGATCTTGGACGCTCATTCGGCGTGGGCCCCACTTGATGCTTAGGCCCGGTCCGGACTGTTGGGTAGGCTTTCTAAGAGAGGAATGATGGATGCATCCTAAGAACACGTAGCATACCGCTTTGTATTCTTTGATTCGGAGTCCGTAGTAGAAAATGGCCCGGAAAAGCGTCTAAACGTCGTTATTTTGGGCACAAACGATGTTTAGACACCTAAAGCACTCTTGGGGCTTCGCGAGAAGGGGCTGTGGGCGGTGTACGTCCACACGGTCTTACAGATACGCCTTCCAGAATTTTCGGATTTAAAACGAAAAAAAAAAAAAAAAAAATGGGGTGCAACACGAGGACTTCCCGGGAGGTCACCCATCCTAGTACTACTCTCGCCCAAGCACGCTTAACTGCGGAGTTCTGATGGGATCCGGTGCATTAGTGCTGGTATGATCGCACCCGTTTGTATATAACGCGCAATCGCATATATCCTTTCCCAAAAGGATCTTGGATGTTCATTCGGTGTGGGCCCCACTTGATGCTTAGGCCTGGTCCGGACTGTTGGGTAGGCTTTCTAAGAGAGGAATGATGGATGCATCCTAAGAACACGTAGCATACCGCTTTGTATTCTTTGATTCGGAGTCCGTAGTAGAAAATGGCCCGGAAAAGCGTCTAAACGTCGTTATTTTGGGCACAAACGATGTTTAGACACCTAAAGCACTCTTGGGGCTTCGCGAGAAGGGGCTGTGGGCGGTGTACGTCCACACGGTCTTACAGATACGCCTTCCAGAATTTTCGGATTTAAAACGAAAAAAAAAAAAAAAAAAGGGGTGCAACACGAGGACTTCCCGGGAGGTCACCCATCCTAGTACTACTCTCGCCCAAGCACGCTTAACTGCGGAGTTCTGATGGGATCCGGTGAATTAGTGCTGGTATGATCGCACCCGTTTGTATATAACGCGCAATCGCATATATCCTTTCCCAAAAGGATCTTGGACGCTCATTCGGCGTGGGCCCCACTTGATGCTTAGGCCCGGTCCGGACTGTTGGGTAGGCTTTCTAAGAGAGGAATGATGGATGCATCCTAAGAACACGTAGCATACCGCTTTGTATTCTTTGATTCGGAGTCCGTAGTAGAAAATGGCCCGGAAAAGCGTCTAAACGTCGTTATTTTGGGCACAAACGATGTTTAGACACCTAAAGCACTCTTGGGGCTTCGCGAGAAGGGGCTGTGGGCGGTGTACGTCCACACGGTCTTACAGATACGCCTTCCAGAATTTTCGGATTTAAAACGAAAAAAAAAAAAAAAAAAATGGGGTGCAACACGAGGACTTCCCGGGAGGTCACCCATCCTAGTACTACTCTCGCCCAAGCACGATTAACTGCGGAGTTCTGATGGGATCCGGTGCATTAGTGCTGGTATGATCGCACCCGTTTGTATATAACGCGCAATCGCATATATCCTTTCCCAAAAGGATCTTGGATGTTCATTCGGTGTGGGCCCCACTTGATGCTTAGGCCTGGTCCGGACTGTTGGGTAGGCTTTCTAAGAGAGGAATGATGGATGCATCCTAAGAACACGTAGCATACCGCTTTGTATTCTTTGATTCGGAGTCCGTAGTAGAAAATGGCCCGGAAAAGCGTCTAAACGTCGTTATTTTGGGCACAAACGATGTTTAGACACCTAAAGCACTCTTGGGGCTTCGCGAGAAGGGGCTGTGGGCGGTGTACGTCCACACGGTCTTACAGATACGCCTTCCAGAATTTTCGGATTTAAAACGAAAAAAAAAAAAAAAAAAGGGGTGCAACACGAGGACTTCCCGGGAGGTCACCCATCCTAGTACTACTCTCGCCCAAGCACGCTTAACTGCGGAGTTCTGATGGGATCCGGTGAATTAGTGCTGGTATGATCGCACCCGTTTGTATATAACGCGCAATCGCATATATCCTTTCCCAAAAGGATCTTGGACGCTCATTCGGCGTGGGCCCCACTTGATGCTTAGGCCCGGTCCGGACTGTTGGGTAGGCTTTCTAAGAGAGGAATGATGGATGCATCCTAAGAACACGTAGCATACCGCTTTGTATTCTTTGATTCGGAGTCCGTAGTAGAAAATGGCCCGGAAAAGCGTCTAAACGTCGTTATTTTGGGCACAAACGATGTTTAGACACCTAAAGCACTCTTGGGGCTTCGCGAGAAGGGGCTGTGGGCGGTGTACGTCCACACGGTCTTACAGATACGCCTTCCAGAATTTTCGGATTTAAAACGAAAAAAAAAAAAAAAAAATGGGGTGCAACACGAGGACTTCCCGGGAGGTCACCCATCCTAGTACTACTCTCGCCCAAGCACGCTTAACTGCGGAGTTCTGATGGGATCCGGTGCATTAGTGCTGGTATGATCGCACCCGTTTGTATATAACGCGCAACCGCATATATCCTTTCCCAAAAGGATCTTGGACGCTCATTCGGCGTGGGCCCCACTTGATGCTTAGGCCCGGTCCGGACTGTTGGGTAGGCTTTCTAAGAGAGGAATGATGGATGCATCCTAAGAACACGTAGCATACCGCTTTGTATTCTTTGATTCGGAGTCCGTAGTAGAAAATGGCCCGGAAAAGCGTCTAAACGTCGTTATTTTGGGCACAAACGATGTTTAGACACCTAAAGCACTCTTGGGGCTTCGCGAGAAGGGGCTGTGGGCGGTGTACGTCCACACGGTCTTACAGATACGCCTTCCAGAATTTTCGGATTTAAAACGAAAAAAAAAAAAAAAAAAATGGGGTGCAACACGAGGACTTCCCGGGAGGTCACCCATCCTAGTACTACTCTCGCCCAAGCACGCTTAACTGCGGAGTTCTGATGGGATCCGGTGCATTAGTGCTGGTATGATCGCACCCGTTTGTATATAACGCGCAATCGCATATATCCTTTCCCAAAAGGATCTTGGATGTTCATTCGGTGTGGGCCCCACTTGATGCTTAGGCCTGGTCCGGACTGTTGGGTAGGCTTTCTAAGAGAGGAATGATGGATGCATCCTAAGAACACGTAGCATACCGCTTTGTATTCTTTGATTCGGAGTCCGTAGTAGAAAATGGCCCGGAAAAAGCGTCTAAACGTCGTTATTTTGGGCACAAACGATGTTTAGACACCTAAAGCACTCTTGGGGCTTCGCGAGAAGGGGCTGTGGGCGGTGTACGTCCACACGGTCTTACAGATACGCCTTCCAGAATTTTCGGATTTAAAACGAAAAAAAAAAAAAAAAAAGGGGTGCAACACGAGGACTTCCCGGGAGGTCACCCATCCTAGTACTACTCTCGCCCAAGCACGCTTAACTGCGGAGTTCTGATGGGATCCGGTGAATTAGTGCTGGTATGATCGCACCCGTTTGTATATAACGCGCAATCGCATATATCCTTTCCCAAAAGGATCTTGGACGCTCATTCGGCGTGGGCCCCACTTGATGCTTAGGCCCGGTCCGGACTGTT